>OX578151.1:61976294-62261294 GCA_951213105.1 Amaurobius ferox
ACCTTATAAATATACTCAAAAGAGTAGGCAGCCTTACGGCCAAGGACAAAAATAAAATCAATTTCATCACTTAAAGCAGAGATAGATGAACAAACATTCAAAGCGCGATTAAAATAAGCATAAAAAGAAGCTTTTTTAGAGGAAAGAGGATGGTAAGAATTAGCAGGAATACAAGAATTAGTAAAAGAAGGTTTACGGAAAACCGAGGTTTGAAAACCAATAGCAGAATGGGTGACCAGTACATCAAGAAAAGGCAAAGAACCATTAGTTTCATGTTCTACAGTAAACTTGATAGAAGGCTAAAAATCATTAACTTTAGACAAAAGAAAAGAAAGATTTTCTAAATCACTATCCCAAACAATAAACACATCATCCACAAAATGGCACCAAAGAAAGGAGGGGGGGGTTAGATAAAAAAGGCAAAATCTCATTCTCGAGTTCCTGCAAAACCGCCTCGGCTAAAATACAGATAAAGGGCTACCCATAGGGACACCACAGGTTTGTAAATAAATAGCATCATGGAAACCAAAATAATTTGTCTCCGCAACAATATTCAAAGCAGAAGTGATTGCATCGATAGTAGGAGTTTTAAAATTATGATTATGTAATTTTTTGATAATAATTTTGATAGCAATGTCAACGGGTATACTAGGAAATAAAGAAACAACATCAAAACTATGCAAGGCACTATTATGCAAGGTACTATTGTGGAGGCAAATTATTTTGGTTTCCATGATGCTATTTATTTACAAACCTGTGGTACCCCTATGGGTAGCCCTTTATGTGGTATTTTAGCCGAGGTGGTTTTGCAGGAACTCGAGAATGAGATTTTGTCTTTTTTATCTACCCCCCCCCCCCCTCTTTTTGGTGCCGTTTTGTGGATGATGTGTTTATTGTTTGGGATAGTGATGTAGAAGATCTTCCTTTTCTTTTGTCTAAAGTTAATGATTTTTACCCTTCTATCAAGTTTACTGTAGAACATGAAACTAATGGTTCTTTGCCTTTTCTTGATGTACTGGTCACGCGTTCTGCTATTGGTTTTCAAACCTCGGTTTTCCGTAAACATTCTTTTACTAATTCTTGTATTGCTGCTAATTCTTACCATCCTCTTTCCTCTAAAAAAGCTTCTTCTTATGCTTATTTTAATCTCGCTTTTAATGTTTGTTCATCTATCTCTGCTTTAAATGATGAAATTGATGTTATTTTTGTTCTTGGCCTTGAGGTTGCCTACTCTTTTGAGTTTATTTATAAGGTTTTCTTCCAAGTTCGCCGTAAATATACACTTTTTGATTCTAAACTTATTACCTTAAAAGATCGCTTGACTTATAGGTCTAGTTTTCCATACAATCCTTGGATTTTCCGCCCCTTTATCCATTTTTGTTCTGAGTTTGGTTTCAGACCTGCACACTCTAATATTTCTTCTTTATTTAACCGTATTCGGTCTGATAAACTGGGTGCTAAGGATGACTGTAAAAGCTTTGCTGGGGTGTAAGTTGTTGCCCTGTTGTCCACCGATGGTAATTTAAAATTTTATATTAGAAGTACTAAACGCACTGTTGGCATCTGTTTAGCAGAACATGCTCGGGATGTCAGGGATTGTAGACTTTCTACGGCTCTTGCTCAATTTGTTGTTAAAGATAATTTTCAGCCTCTTTTTCAAAAGACTTTCCTTTTGATGCGTTGTAATAATTCTCATGATATTCTACTTTTTGAATCCCTTTTTATTTATATCTACTGTGAGTCTGTTTGTAATTTTGACCCTTTTATAAATGTGAGTTACGCTTGGCGACTCATTCTCGACTCCATGCAATTCAAGTCTCTGCAAAGTTATCTTTGACGTCTTCATCTTTGGGATTATGCCTGGTTGCCCCCCCCACACACACACACACACTTTTTTTTTCGATTTCTGTAATTAAATTGTAATTTGCTATGCTGTTCTTTTGTTGTTGGAATTTTTGAAACTCTAAAAAAAATTTTATAGTTTTCGATTTATTCTTGCCTAAACGTAGATTCTTTTGTAAATTGTATGTATGCAAACTTCTTCGCTACATCTGGTCTATATATGAACGATTCAAATTTTATTTCCATGTAGCCACTGATGAAGAGCATACTTATGCTCGAAAGCGCTCTGGCCCTTTTCTAAAAAAAAAAATTTTGTACGTCTTATAGGAAGTAAAATAAAGACCTTCTGTTGTGGATGTGTGCTTAATTTTTGCTATTATAACATCAGACGTGATGCCAAATTATTTATTTCTTTATAGTTAAAAAGTGTTTATGACTTTGTTCATTCTGTCTGTCTGTCCATTAGCACGATAACTGCCGTAAAAATGACTTTATCAAAATGAAATTTTAGTATGTTGTTCAGACGGTCTGTGGGATCTATGGGAATATAAATCAATGATATCACCCAATTAGTTTTAGATTGAACCCGGGTTGAAAAATTGAAATACATTGAACCCTATGGGACCTAATTTTTCAAACATTTTTTAAGTGGATTTAAAATTCACAAATTGCTTCGAAAGTTTAAGGAAATATTCAAATTATCCCATAAAATATATTAAAAAAAATTCAGCAAAATGTATTCAGTAGTTTTGAAATAAAAATTAAAATAATAATTATATTAATTTTTATTATTCAGCAAAATATATTCAGTAGTTTTTTAAATAAAATTAAAATAATAATTATATCCTTTATATGAAGAGATCACGTGACCACTTCAAAATAAAATATGGCATCCATCTTGAGTCAAAATCGTGATTTTTAAAGTTCTTTTTAATTCATATTTAGTGTTGCATCAACCCTAAAACCACTTTATTTTTGCTTAAATTTTGTGCATCTACATCCTGTAACAACGCATTTGCAATACTGTTAATATAGTTCAGTTTAAAATATCATCCAACTTTGATTATTTCTACAACGAAGCCTACTTTTCACTTATGGAGGCTGTAAGTACCAAAAGATGTTGAATGAGTTGTATAAGAATTGCTGCATTTCTTTAATGCAAAAGTATTTAGCCCATGGAGTCTGCAATATAGCTGATATGAATGAAATATTCATTGATTTTACACAGAGAAACAGACGATTTTTTGATGAAGTTTTAAGCATAGAGTTTAATTACTTGTATCTACGTGGTCTTAAGTTTTTACATAAAATAAATTATTATTGTATTGTGATGAATGAAATGAATGGAAAAGTGTTTATGAATGAAATGCTGCTTTTATATAGAGGCGATTTATATTTCTATGACGTCATTTGAATGAAGTTCATTTGTTTTCGATGAAGTTTTCAAATATAATAAATTATTGTAGTATTATGATAATTTTAAAAATATTACCGAGGAATGTATCTCATTTCAGAGATGTTTATATAAAATTGCATTGAAGTTGGAAAGCGTTTCATAATCAATACTTTATGCATGATTGGTCTTTCTTGTTTAATATACAGTGATATTTCCATTAATGGATACCCACTTACGCATACAACAAATAACCCAAACTAGCAGTTTTTCTTTTCTCGATTTCATGCAACTTAAAAGTCTATGTAATGACCTTTATGTTGTGAACATTTTGTAGCAAACACAATATTTGCAAAATTTAAGTATATTGTATTTAGTAATTTAAACTTTTCTCAAAAAATTCTGCAGAAAACAAAACTAAATAAATCATCAATCTTTGCACCCCACTGGAGAAATAGAACATAAGACCTACTGATTTAATAGTGGCGATTCTTGTCAATTCTGAAGAGCTAGGAGAGAGGAAGAAGAGATAGAAGAAGGAGCTAGAAGATGATGAAGAGAAGTAGAAGAGCTAGAATTTTTTTTCTTTTTAAAAATGATGCACTGAAACCTTTTTCTTTTTAAAAATGATGCACTGATTAAAAATAATGGGACTGAAACTATTTAATTTGTTTTAATAAATAATTAGATGTTTTGGTTCATTAAAAAATCTATGACGTAGATGGGTTTATGAATTTTTTTTTCTGGTGTAACCTGTGATAAATTTAGGAGCTGCTGTTAAAATATGAACGTTGGATGGTACATCAATTTTAGTATATCCTAATATAAAAATAGAAGAGGTTTAAACTGTACAAAAGTATATATATATTTTTAAATGCATTAAAATTTGTGTGTGCATCATATGGACTTCATTCAAAGTTTGCTTGAAAGAGAATTTTTTTATTTATCCAATGGTGTCAAAATGAAAACTCTGTGATAATATTTTTGGCTGCTAAGGAATTGATTTGTGAAAATATCGGCATGGGGGGGGGGGGGGGGGTAAAACATAATAACTAAAAAACTAATTTGAAATAAAATAAAATAACACTGAGGTTAACCTGTGTATGTCAAGAATACTGTGCACCAAATTTCATAATCGTACAACATTTAGATTTCATGATACATGTTGCACACACACAGACAGGCAGATAAACATGCAGACACAGACGCATATTCCTTTATTATGTAAGACAACAATAAACCTTTTGATTTCTAGCTAGATATTAATTTATTTGAAAAGTCAATTGTTGGGCAAATTACAGTTTTTCTAAATGTTTTCATATCTTCTAGTTGATGGAAAGTTGTATACCTGTGGAGAAGGCGAATCTGGGAAATTGGGTCTACCAGATCATGCCTTAAAGAAAAGTCCTCTGAGTGTTCACTGTGTTCCTGCATTTGATCGGAAAGTCATATGGGTTTCTTGTGGTGGCAATCATACAGTTGCTCTTACAGGTATGCAATTTGACTTTTTTTTAGAAGGTTATAATAAAAGCTTGTGTGGAAGTATGATTCTATTATTTGAACTTATTTATTTTATGTATCAGTTTTATTTATTTTTACATAAAGCAGTATTTTTATCAACCCCCTTCCAGGTTTGATTTTTTTTTCAAACTTCCAGTCCAAAGATGACTTTTTTTTTTTTTTTTTGCTGAAAATTAATATATCTTCTTTCCTGAATTCTAAAACTCAAAATATTTTTGTCAGAAAGCAGTATTTTACTTAACTCACTGGTAGTCACACACATGATATCACATTCACGGATCTCCAGTTTTCCCTGCAATAAACCCAATTTTTAAATTTTTAGAAAATTCTCTGTTAGAATATTTTTCAATTCTATTGCTTTGGGATATAATTTAAAAGTTATCTCTATAAAAAATAATTAAGATTATTAAAAATTCTTAAAAAAGCATGTATTGGAAAAATAATTTAAACTTCCAATAATTAAATAATTAATAAAAGTAATTTAACAGCTGTATAATTTTGCTTGGCCGTCAGAGTAAAAAACCGAGTTGAAACCACTTTATAGCAAATGATTTTATTGCTTATTTTATCTATAAACTACTGTCCTCTGAATCCAACATGAAAGTTATTTTGACAAGTAAATGTAACTAACGAAAACAAATTTCAATCAATTTGAAAATAAATAAGCATTTGCATTCAAGGCAGGAAAATTCACAGACAAAATGATGAAAAAAGTAGAACTAGTAGTGAAATCTATGAAAAATATTCAGAAGTACAAACAGTATCATGGAATATAATAAGATGTAGGAGTAGTGATGAAATTCACTTTCGCAACACAGTTTTTTGCCCATTGCATGACATGCGGTCATAACAATGCTGAAGGCATGATGTGCAACTCTGACCAGGAAGGGGCTAATTCAGTAATCCCTCATTATCCATGGAGGTTGCGTTTTGCTAACAATAAGAACACCACAAAAATTTAAACTAAATATATATAAGAAAACAGTGATTGTATAAACTGTTCTGATTGACCCATAAATTACCAGAAACGTTGGATTATTTTGTCAATTATATGATAAATTAAATAAAATACTATGAACTTTGACATTTATTAACATATGAAAGTAGCCTTCAAGTATAAAGTTTACATATTTAAGGATATGTGTTGGAATATGCAGTTTAACAAGGTGAAAAAAAATCTGCGATTTTCTTTTTTTGTTTTTCTCTTTTCTTATTTTTGTGAATGTTGTCTTAGTGTTGTCTTATTAATGTACCAATAAGATTCAAGTAATCTTTCTAAGTCTCTATTAAATTTCAATTCCCTTTGCATAAAAAAGTCTAAATCTAAAACTTCATTGGTTAGTTGACCAGTCAATAAAAACATTTCATTCAACATTTCCAGATAAAAATGAAATTGTTTCTAGCAGTTTTTTTTTTTTTTTTTTTTTTTTTTTTTCCTGTTTAGATTTGGCTAAAATAATTCTTACCAGCATTATTTTCCAAATCAGTCTGAATTCATTTTACAAACTGTATAACCAAAACCATGCATATAAAAAATGTGGGTAATGTAGGATTACTGCACGTAAGTTTGATAAAGAAAGATAGAACTATTACAAAATTTTAGCCTATGAGACAATCATTTGATTTTGCATGGGGCATTACTATATAATATGCAATATTATTTTTTAAATTAAAATTGTAAAATTTGCACCATAGCTAAGGTTAATCATCTTATCATTTTTTCCCCCATATAATATGAAAATAAATGTTACTTGCTATATTTTATTTTGTTCTTTTTACTTTTCTTGCAATGCCTAGCATATGCAATAAAGTTAAAAATCTAACTTAGCTTCTGTGATTAGTTCTTAGATTGTCATTAGTGAATCATACATACTTTTCTTATTGTATATTCTTTAGGATCTATGTTGGAATTATTTTTACTTCGAAAAAATTGTTTTCTTAACTATAAAAAAACAGCATACATATTTTAAGTTATCATGTATATGATATCATTACACATATGTAGGACTTTTGCAATGAATCTTTTATTTTTTCATATTATTGGGAGTTTTGAGTTATCGAGGTTTGTATGTTTTGTTGAGTTATTTATTGAAATCTGGAATCGACTGTATATGTAAAATATTTTAAGTCATCTGTATATTATTACTAAGTGCTTTCTCACTGTACACCCAGGATCTTGACTAATGTGGTAAAAATACAAAAGTGATATTACAAAGTGCAGCCTGTAGATATTTATGGTAAACTAGTGCTTTAACCTGCCAAAGAGAGGGAACTAACACTCTTAAACCATTAAGTTGCAACTTTGCTTAAATACTGTTTGTTTTGTTTAACAATGTATGACACTTAGTATCTTCTTAATAAAACAATATTTTAACAAATAATCACTTTTGAGTATATTGCCAAGGGGAAAACTTGTCTGTTACTGTATTTAAAAGAAATGCTCTCTAACAAGTGTCGTTTATTGTTAAAATATATTAATGGAATCAATTTTGAATTGATAGTGTGGCTGTGTAATTATATTTGAAAATCAACAAAAGTACCAAATTTTGATCCAATTATTATTGTGTAGTAGCAATCCACAATTAAATTATGATTTTGTTTATTTGCAACAAAATTTTCTATAAATCAAAGAAAAAATAGTGAACACTGTTTGTCTTTAGCTGATGGTACAGCATATAGTTTCGGCAATGGATTTGAAGGTCAGCTTGGTTTAGGTTCCAGACTACTTGAAGTATCATCTCCTCATCAAATAATTTTGCTGGAGCATGTTAAAGTTGCACGTGTGAGCTGTGGAGAAAATCATACTGCATTCTTAACTGGTTTGTATATTTGTTTATTAAAAATAATAACCCATAACTTATTTGATACATTCAAACAAAAATATATATGATTTAATTGGCATGCTTGTGCATTTAAATAAATACCTTTATGTTTATGCAGTTAAATGCACATTTATTTGGTTTTGAAAAATGTACTATGAGTTAATATTCATATAATTTTTGCTAATTACATGCATAATGCAATGGATGGTTCTTGAAAGGCATGCTTTTTTTTTTATTTATTTATTTGTTTTTATTGGTCTTACCCACTAAAATTATTCATTTTGTATAGAAAACTCAGTAGGGAAATTTTCAGCAAAAAAATTAAATTTAGAGGTAGCTCAAATGGTGCAAAGTTTAATGTTTTCAATTAATTAGAAACAAAAACAAGAAACAAACAAACAAAAAAAAAACCCAGAGAATTTTAGTAATGTTGTTTTATTGGATGCTTTAATAACTAAAATTATAATTTGTTTGGATGTAGAAATTATCTTGAACATAACAAGAATCTATTCATGTTCTTCTATGAATGGGCCTGGACCTATCAGAGTCTGCTTTCGGCTATCTGGATAAGCTTGTCTGTGCCTCTCAACGACTTGCATTAAGAATTGTAGAGCTGAGGTTCATCTTTGGTTAATAATCCACTGAACTCTTGAATAAGAGCAATACAATGTTCCGCATGATCATTTATGACTGCCATAGTTTTCAGAATTTTTAAAGCTTGGTGGAAATTTTGTCGATTTTCCCATGTAATTGGGTCAACTTGTAAAAGTCCATCTTTTTAAACAGTATAATTGATCTTTGCGTCACAAAATTATCCATTTTTTTCCCCGAAAGGATTTAAGATCAATATTGATGTATTTTTTAGGATCCTTGTGTTCCTTCACTTCATGCGTAACTTTAACCATAAGCCACTTTGTAAAAAGAGGTACATCACTGTCAAAAAAAGCTAATGTTACAAGGTCTTCTGATAAATACCAGATATTCTTTGCTAGCTTCTCTGATGCAGCTTTGGAAATGGCCAAATGTATGGCTGAATAGTCTAGAAGAATTTTCAGCTGCTGAAAATCTTTATAAGGTGCATTAGAGGAGCTGTTATCCAGACCTTAACATACACTCGAACAATAAATATGCATATGTCACATAATCCTGTTGTTTCTTCTTTTACAGTGAGCTTGAACTGGGATCGGAATATCCATAGTTTAAGACAATACAAAACTTTCGACATCCACCGAGCATGATGCACAGCCCCTGGTGCCAAAATTCTTATACCTTAAACAGAAATTCCCCCAAGAAAAATGACTAGTTCAAGAAACTCTTTGTAATCACTTTTTGGCCAAGTATACTTTAAGCACTGATAGGAAAATTCTAGTAAGTGTCCTTGACATCAAGCACAAACCCTGCAACTGTTTCGTTATCTGTTCCAATCTGGAATTTTTCTCTACTGATAAACTCCCAAGAGGCTCGAAATCGTTAAAAAAGCAGAACTTCAGGAGTGGATGATTTAGTTTCATATTTACATTTAGTATGTCTGGATGACACATATCTATAAGGGAGGATCCATGCCCTAGTCTAATTGCTTGATATGGAATCATACTCCTGCCATTGACATTGGTGCATTTGTAGCACATTGCAATAACATAGGGCCCATGTTGCTGAGTATCAGACTCTCCCAAAAATAATCATCCGGAATTGCACAGACACAAGCCCATACTGGTTTTTCAGTGCTCGGCTAGCGGCTTATTGAAATACTAGGGCACAATCCCTGAATCAAGATTGGAGCCAGCTTTCTGAGGTCTGTATCAGACAAGATATTAAAACATAATACCCAAAAGCAAAAGCCCATAGTAACTTGCCATGCTCGTCGTCGTTCTCCAGATTCTATTTTTTTTTTTACTTCTCACTTATATATATATATATTAGAAAGAGATATAATAATAACAAATTCCAAATAAGTACTAAATAATAAAATCACCAAAGCTGTTAAACTATGGTTACCATGCCGAGAAAAGAATTGAACAGCATTGGCTTAATTTTGGAGGTTAATTAGACTAGATTTTTCATCAGGTCTGAGCCTCTCTCTCTCTCTCTCTCTCTCTCTCTCTATTTAAATATATATATATATATATATATTAAAATGCAAAAATGCATAATACTGATCATCAAGCTAAAGATAATCAACAAAATTCAATAGTGTGGAATCGGAAATAGGAATACAAAAAATACCAAGCATTAAAGTTGCATGTGGAAAAGCTCTAGGCTTAAGAATTGTTCATTTCGAAAAAATTCTTTTTCAAGTCCAAATATTTAATCGAAATGAACACAAAAATGATTGTTTCTGAAACACGAGATAGAGTTTATCTATAAACTCGTGTTATTTGGACGACAAGCATAAAGATTGAAAAAATAGATAGGAAACAAAAATATCTGAAAATACACCTCAAATATACAACCATGAAGAGCAATAAATGACAAGACCAATGTTGCCATTCGCTAAAGTTTAAAGAAGAAATATGCTGTTGCCAATGGTGAGTAATAAATAACAGTACTGCATAAAGGCTGTAAAATGTGATATTCTACAGTAAAAGCTGCAAAATAAAAGGATGAAAATACATTGTAATGTAAAAACAAGAGAATGTAGAAGTATGTCTAAAATAAGATACTAAGGAGAGATTTTTAAGAATTTTAGGCTAATCGAAACTTATTAACTATACCATTTACTAAATATGCTAGATATTCGTATAATTTTCTGGTAATTTTGAGGTTATTAATATGCAAAGCTTAAAATTTTGTATCTGATAATCTATAAATTCTGAAAAGTTGATTAAGTATAATATTTCTAAACATTTGAATCGAGTTGCAGGAATTCAAAGGTAATAAATTATTAATATTAAATTTAAAAAAGTCTTTTTTATCATACTTTTTTATCATAATTATTTATAAATGCTATAAATTTGTAACTATCCCATTAGTAGGTTCTAATTAGATTTAAATCCAAATAATTAATATTATTACTAATAGTTGTTTCATTAGGTATTAATTCCAAATTATCTGGATAGAAATCTATATCTATGACATAATTATCAGTAAATACTAAACATATCAGATCATCAACATATCTGTAAATTTTATAATCTGTTGAAGTAAAGGATTTTCCATAATGATATAGGTATAAATTAGCTAACATACTGCTACTACAACCACCTTGTGGAACCCATGAGACTTGTAAGTATAATTTATTACCTTGAAATATATAATTACTGAAAAGAACAAAATGGAAAAGTTTAGGAAAATTATATATATATATATATATATATATTTGGTGTTTTTTTTTTTACATGCAGATCGGGGGCAGCTGTATACCTGTGGCAATGGTAGACATGGAAAATTAGGTTTGATTGGAATAGATGATAATTCTAATCAGTTTGTGCCAACATTAGTTACAAGATTTGGTAGCTTCCAAGTGCAGCAGGTAAGCTAAAACATCTTGAAAAGAAATAAGACTATATTAATTAACAGCAAATTTTAATTTTTCATTACACATGAGAAATTGAAATTTGCTGATCATTTTTTCATGACTGAAATATAAACTGAATATGATTTATTGTTAATGCATAATTTTTGTAATAAATAAAGAAAAATTACTAATATGTTATGCAGGAGGGCCCAGTTATAAAACGCAATTCAGAACCCACTCACTTTTTTAGAAGCTGTAAAGATGGTATGAAGCAACTCAGTACAAATCAATATGAGGACCAGTATTCAAGATTTTAGAATGTTTGTTTGTTTGAGACCCAGACCGTCCGACCTACCAGAAAGGTGTAAGGTTGCCATTTGGACGACCGGGAAGTACCACCCAATTTAGACCGGAACACAGTGGGGGAGGCATCCACAGGGACTATACCCTCCTTCCTCTACCACCAACCTCTCAGAAAGACTTATGGACCCACATGTTTAACGTGATGGTACTCTGCATGAACACGGCAGCAGTTGTGGCAGCGTGCAAATCCAGCGCGCAAATCACCGGGCTACCGCGCCCGAAATGTGCCAACAGCACGTGGTGTTCCCAGGTGATCACCCACCCAAGTACTAACTGTGCCAGATGCTGCTTGACTTCAGTGATCTAACGAGAATCGGTATTTTCAGCACGGTAGGGCCGTTGGAATAGATTTTAGAATGTGGCAATACCAAAAATTCAAATTTTAAAAATTGTCTGCTTTCAGTGCAGACAATTTAAAATTTGAACTTTCATGTGAACATTGGCTGTTGAAGAAAGATAAATGCTATAAAATTATTTTTATGGTGTCATTTTGAAGTTAGTAAAGTAGTGATAAACATGGATTTAAGTTGAAGGGATTTTTGAGCTATGATTTATTATGACTTTCGACGAGGGTTAACACAGCAACAGTCGAAAATCCAGACCATCCGACTCGCCCTAGGGCATGAGCAACAAATTGAGTGGCCGGAACACAGCAACAGTGTCTCAATCCAATGAAATCAACTTTTGATGATGAAGCACTATTCAAAGCAACAATTTACAACTGGTTTGAAGAATTTCATCTTAGATATAGGAGTTTGAGTGATGAATTTCCTGAAGGTCGACCAAGAACATCTGTGACACCAGAAAACATTGAAGCTGTGCAACAAATGATCACTTTTGCTCATCATATCACATACGATGAAATTGAGGATCTTTGAGCATTATAAGGACCTAAGTGCATTCATTTTTACATGATCATTTAAAACTAAAAAAGGTATGTGTGTGTTGTATTCTACACAATTTAATTCAAGCTCAAAAGGATGCTCATGTCAAATGGTGCAAAGAAAGTCTCAGAAGATTCAACTCTGGTGCCTCAAAATATGCCTTTGACATTGTAACAGGTAACAAAGCATGGATTTATTCCTATGAACTCGAAACAAAACAACAATCTACTGTTTAGGTGTTTCAAAATGAAACAAATCCTATAAGTTTGAGCATGAAGTGTTTCAAAGAAAATAACTGTTTTGATTTTTGAGGGGGGTTTTCTGTTTGATTACAACCATTGCTTTGAATGATTGTAAAAAAGTAAATGGTAATTAACATATGACAATTTGTTTGTCAGAAATGTTTGCTCAAATCAGAAGAAATGTAAAACGTTGCCTCATTCTTCATCATGACAATGCAAGCTAACACACTGCATTTCAAACTATCAATTATTTGAAGCATGAAAAATTTGATTTGATGAGTCATTTTCCTTATTCGCTTGATTTAGCACTCAATGTTTTTTTTTCTTGTTCCCAACAATCGAAAATAAAATGCATGGTCAACAATTTAACAGACCTGAAGAAGCAGTTGAAACTTATAAATCACACATTTTTGCTAGACCAATTTCTGAATGGCATAACTGTTTTGAAAATTGGTTTATTTGAATAAAAAAATGTATTGATGCAAAAGGCAAATATTTTAAAAAGCAATAAAACAATTTATTTCAATACAAAAATATTTAGTGTATTATTTTCTAAGCACTTAAATACTAGCCTATGTGAAAGCCTGAGATTTGTGCTTATGTAGACTTCTAATGCAGGCCCAATTTAGGAAACACTATTGTATATGTACAATATGACATATATAAGAAATTCCAGCAAATGTGGAAATAGAAATGCTTTAAAAGAATGGCAAGTGTAATTATTTTCAAAATTTTAGAAAGAAAATAGTTATATAAGTAAGATTGAAAAAGCGGGATACGTTGCACAGTAAATTCATATAATATGAGAAATGCAATCATATGGATTTTCTTTTAGGCCATTAAGAACTTGAGTAAAAGTTAATATATCAATATAGTGGGTAGTAACTCTTAAGCAATAACACCCGGTTTGCCTCCCCTGATGTGGAGCGCCAGGACTCCACAATGACTGGATGTAATTAAATATAATGGCATGAGACATAAACCAGGAGTTAATTACCACTTTTAAGTCAAACATAACTTTAATTTTTGCATTGATATAGATGTATGAGCATTACAGATAACACAAGACACATATTTAATGAACACTCATTTGTCTCAAATTCTATGATAAACACAAATCAATTAAATGCAGTGCATGATCCAATTAACATTCAAATATTTTCTTTAGAACACTTAGCTCACATTAAGATTTCGCCAGAATCAACTAAGGAGTCCTCAGACTAAAATTCAGGAGTTTCATGACCAAAAATATTCCTTGGCGAAAGAACACATAAATATGTAAAAATATTATTAATCATTTCTGCTTGGCGAATTAAGATTTAGACGTTTCATGATTATATAAATTCTAGCCAAGCTCATTGGATTATTCAAATCCAATCTTTGTTTTTCTTTAAATAAAACATACTTACAACACAGGATTTGAATATCTCGATGGTCATGTTAATTAAAGTGAGATGGGAAATTTAGGCAATTTAGGTTTTCTTTCGACATTGTATTAAATTTGGAGCAAATCCGTACATGACTGTCGGATTCAATTTCTTTTTGTCCATCTCCTCGGACAAACTGTAGCGTCTCTCTACTGGTATTAGATTCTAATGTCACAAAAACATATACATACATATCAAGGCACTCGCTTTACTGACGCTCCGAAGGAAAGCAAAAAAAATGAACAAATAATAAAACAGATAATAAACTGATACACGTGCATCCAACGGCTCTCTCTCAAGGCGAAGGTCATGAACATGAAGTGCAGACTTTCTTTCGCAGATGAATTTGAAGTCAGAATTTTACACTTACATTTGGCTTGGAAAAGGCATTTAAAACATGAAAATAAGAACTTACAAAATACCGATACTACAAGATAAATAAATTAAATTAAAAAAAAGAAAATAAAAGCTTTAGCCTGTCAAATCATTTGACATTTTGTCAGATTGGGGCTACACAGACATTAATTTAATACCATTAGATTTGGTAAGACATGTTAAAATATGTAAAAAAAAAAAAGAGAAGAAAAATAGTTTTAAATATCTGTCTTGCATGTTTAATTTTATTTGTAAACACCATAATATATATTGGGCTGAATTTCATGTTTTCTTTGTCTTGTTCATTTTCAAAATAATTAATTATATGTCCACAAAAATTTACTGTTGGGTTTTTTAATAAAACTTTCTTATTAGGTTTCATGTGGTGGTTGTCATACAATGGTCCTGGCAGTTAGACAAGAAACAGTCATATCTACACACAATGATTCAGATTTTCATCAGGATTCAACAGCAAGGGAGCGAAGACGTCAAAAATGTGTATATAATTTTCTATACTCTTTATTAAAGTGGTTTAGTAAAGCAAGAATTTATTAGAAGGCAATCTTAGTAGAAAGAGACTGTATATCTGTCTATGTGGGGGAAAATCCAAGTTATGTGCAGCTGTTAAATTTGAAACAAGAATGCTTTCAAACAGCCCTCAAGACATCTTAATTTGATCTAGTTTTTTAGTTATTTAATATGTAAGCTTGATTTTGAACGATTTTCACATTCATCCATTTGTTGCAGTTGGAAAAATTATGTTACACTTTCAATTCTTACACTATCATTAAGTACAAAAAATAGTCTTTAAAATGAGCTCTGATCAGAATCTGTATTCTGATATTCTGATCTTAGGTATACATATTAGTAATATCAACTACAAGCATGTTTTGGGAGAAATTAATGTTTTTGTATTAGAAGACTTTAAAATTTTGAGATCGATGAACTCTGATTATCAAATTTTATCTGAATCAGAATGTATGATTTCACTCTCTTTCAATAGAAAAATATTATCTGCCAAAATTTCTTGATTTTTAGGAATTTAAAAAAGTATGTTATCAAGGCCACTATTTTCAACATGGGGATTTTTCATTGAAGTATGCTGTACATGTATAGATGTTTGTTATTTTTTTTTCTAATATTAAATTTTGATCTGAAATATCTTCACTGATCACATAATATGAACTTACCAACTATTTTAAAATTTTTATACATATTTTTGTTTTTAATTTCTTCATCGTTTATTTCAAAATTTTGTCATTGTTTATTTTGAAATTTTATCATTATTTATTTTCTAATTCTTAAATTTTTACTATTTGACAAAATTTTTCATTTCCTAAATTTTCAATGTTTTTTTTAATTTTAAAGAGTATAAAATTTTTTGTTTGAAAATCTTCGTAAAATTAGAAATTAATTTTATAAAAAATTGTCAACTGTTTAAATTTTTTCTAATTAGGTGGGTGAGGAGACTGAATTTGAAAACATAAACGATTTAACCTTAGATTGATAATGAGAATTTTTGATAGTTGACACTTCTGTGAACACTAATAAGTACAATATGGGGTCTTTATTTCAGCAATATTTTTCTTTATATAAACAAATAATTTTTTTTATAAAATTGTGTCTTTTTGAACATGGGATCTAACTTTAAATGACTGATGAGTCCTGGAACCCAGAATTCTCCATACTATGTATTGGAACCCAGAATTCTTCATATTCAGTATTGGAATCCAGAATTCTCCATATTCAGTATGAATTCGGAAACTAGAATTCTTCATACTCAGTATGAATTCTGTTAAATGCTATTTGACATCTATAATTTGAATGGTATATTGTTATTTGAAATTATTAATACAAAACTAAATTTCAAAATCAGATCTCCAAAATTATTACCAAAAATGTATTTTGGAATGCCATATAATATTTATTTGCTGTTTTGTTCCTTTTCATTACTCTATGTTATTATTCATTAATTTATTTTTTAAATTATCTGAAACAGTTACACTAACTAGTTCTTCATCTTTATTTGTTATTTGATTTCATTTATTTTATAGAATAAGTTGCCTCCTCTATCTGGAATTTCTAATAGAAATGAAAATAGTGCACCAACATTAAAAGCCGAGTACCGACAAAGATTACCTAGTATTTCAAAAGGTAATTTATAACAGTTGTTTTAATCTATTTTAGTTCTGTTATTAATTTTCTTGCGTGGAAGACACTCCCATTGCAAATACCAGCATTCATGTACCTGCTTTATGCTTATTATGTGTTTGTCAGTATGAAATAGCTGATATCTGCAATGACAGCAAGAAACTTGTTAGAAATCACTAGTTTTGTGAGTTTCTTTGAGAACTGCTAGTTTGAGTCCTTCAACACTGGTATAAAATTCATTTGCAATTTAGCTCAGGCCCATACAAAGCTGCAATGGCAAAGTTCATAAAATCCAAAACCTGCCTGTAAGCAGCATTCCAAAAATATTGAAAACACTCCATGGAAAGCTGGTTTTGTGTTTTATGAACTTTGCCTTTGCAGTTTCGTGTGACCTGAGTGAGCTACAATATAAATTAATTTTATACTGACTATGTGGAAGGACTGGAATTGTCCATTCCCATAAGAAAATGCAAAAATTGTGGCTTATAACAGGTTTCTTGCTGTCATTGCAGATATCGGCTATTCCATGCTGACGAGTGCATAATAAGTGCAAAACCAGTCCATGGATGCTGGTATTTGCAATGGGAATGTCTTCTATATTTTGGGGGACACCCCTTATAAATGGTTTTTGTGTTTTATGAATTTCCTTGTACTTTTTAATTCAAAATATTTTTTGATTTTTAACTAAATGTTTCATTCACGCATCAGATAATAGATTCTGTTGGAGTTCTGTAAATTCCATTTAGTTATTTAGTTATAATTTGAACTCTATCAACTTTTTTTTATTCTGTTTCAATGGATCACTTGATTTAGTGCCAAGAAGTTAGTCAGCCCTACCTAACTGTTGGGCACCAATGACTTTCTTTTGTGATCAGCTAGTTTACTTAAATTATCCTGTTGCTCATAAACAAATTGACTTTCACCAAATATGGATTAATTGCAACCAGGCAATTACTAAATTCAATGATCAGGTTGTAAGCTAATTCCGTGATTCATAGTTGCAAAACCCACCTATTGGAACCATTCCCACAGTTAGTGTTATGCTCCCATTGCAGATAACAGTGTTCATAGACCGGTTTCATGCTTATTATGCATTCATCAGCATGAAATAAATAATATCATTAGCAGCAACAAGAAAGCTTGCTATGTGCTACAATTTTGGGAACCTGTTGTTGTTGTTGAAACCCAGACCGTCCGACCTACCAGAAAGGTGTAAGGTAACTGTTTGGACGGCCGGGAAGTGCCACCCAATTTAGACCGGAACCCAGTGGGGGAGGCATCCACAGGGACCGTACCCTCCTTCCCCTACCACCAACCTCTCGGAAGGACTTTCGGACCCACATGTTTAACGTGATCGTACTCCGCATGAACACGGCGGCAGTTTTTGGCAGTGGCTGGAATCGAACCCGGGCCTACCGAGTGCAACTCCAGCGCGCTAACCAATGGGCTACCGCGCCCACAATTTTGGGAACCTGTGGAGGAACTGACAAATTTTAAGCAAGTTACCTAGTAGGACTGAATATGTAAGTTTTCAGAAAGATTCGCAAAATTGTGGCACATGGCAATTTTTGCAATGGCATTTTCTTGCTGCCATAGCAGATATCGGCTATTTCACACTGACAAGCACAGAAGTGCATAACCGGTCCAGTAATACTGTTATCTGCCATATTAGCACAATCCTGATTCAGTAATGTTTCCATTAATATAGAACTTGCATATTATTTTATATTTTACAAAACTCTTGATAATTAGAACGGTTTACTTATCATATGAAGATGCCAGAGCTGGTGTTCAGTAAAAAAGAAGAAGCTAAAATATTCTCTGAAATTTTTAATATTTTTCAATAGAGGTAATCTTTATGCTAATGCATAACCTAATACTATTTACCTATTAATTTAAAAATTTGATAATTTTAAAATTAGAGGCATAAGAAACACGTTTTTTTAGTACTAAAGTAATTTTGAAAAAAAAAAAAAAAAAAAAATCATTACACCCTAATGTCCATATCTTGCTCTGGGCTATTCTAAACTGCTTTTCATTTGATCATATTTTTCAAACTTCTGTTTTGCAGGACCTGTTTGGTATGTGCCGTTAGGCGAATCTGCTGTGACTAACTTAAATGTGTCTGATGAAGAAGATGAAGTTTTAACTAAGACAGAGCGCCGGCATTCTCTTTTAAGTGAAGTTGAGGCTGACGAAAGTATTAGGCATGTCGACAGCGATGTGGAGTCAGATGAATCTGAAATTGGTGATTTGAATCGGGTAGGATAATTATCAGTATTGTTCTATTTAATCCTTTATATTTTAGTTGCTTGATTAATAATTAATTAGAAAATAATGTGTAATATATTCAGTGGGATATGAATTGTACTCCATGATTGGTGAGCTGCAAAAATTGTATACAGTAAATTTCAATAAGTTTATTGGCTAACAGTAAGTCAGATTATATTTGAGGCTTGGCTGATATCAGAAAAGCTTGTTCAAAATTATATTTATTATAATATTAATTTTGTGAGTGTGTATTAGCATGTTTAATATATTTTTATGATAAATTCCTGAAAAATCATAATTCAGTAATTTTTTGTTGTTGTTTATAATTATTAGTTATACAAATATGCTGCGTTATTTATTTTTGGGTGCTTCTTTAGTAGGAAAATGTTGGCCAATTTTTTTTTTTCTATTATATATCAAAATATGTTGTGTTTTGGCATACACCAATTTTGTGTGTTACTTCTCGTTTTGGATGGCTGGACTGTTCTTCAAGCTGCTTTCTGATTAGCTCTCTCTTAATCCAGATCTTGGGTTTATAATCCTGTTGCTTCTTCCATGCCCATTCCTCTTTCAGACGTCTATGAAATCTAATTTTTTATGCAACTCCTTTAAAACAAAATTACATGAAAAAAATGTTTATAAACTTGTATGTAATAATTAGCTAGTTTGGTATTCTTACCTTTAAAATCAAAGCATGGAGAATAAAGTAAAATTCCTGACTTACACCAAAAAACTACACTCTATACCAAGCAATTTTCAAAATAATTTGGGGACCATCTACAAAATATAGCTTTATTGTACTTTATATATTTGCTTTCACTGCAGACCATTATTCAATTGGTGTACAGTCCTCAGAAATTTGTTCAATCAATATCACCATAAGTTTTCACTTAGAACTGTCAATTTTTTTAATGATTTTATAAGAAAAATTTAAGTAATTAAATTTTTTTTCTCTAAGGGGGATATATAAAATGTTACTTTCTGTATTTTTATGGCAAAAAGTCATAGTTTTGAAAGTGTTTTAATATAATTCTTCTTGCATTTCAAAACAATTTTCCTACTGGAAGTGTGTATATAACACTAGTAGTTTAAAAGTTATAAGCCTAATGTGTATTTTTGAAACATTCTGTATAGTATAGTGTACCCAGTATCATTATATTGAAATTATAAGGTTCAGGGAGAAATTTCTATAACCTCTAACTCTTGCTCTAGTTTCTCATATGGGCAAACATTTGAATTATATTTTGTCAGGCCTTTGTGTTTTCTGAGTTACAATTTATAGAGCTTCTCAGTATCTCATAGTAACAGTAGTATGATGAATTTTGTCGCACCTGTAACTGTTTTATATCTTTTTAAATTATACCATAATAACTGTTATCTGTTGTATTTTTTTTAATTCAAAAGCATAATATAAAGAACGTGTGTTAAAAAATTCCTTCTAGTGTATGTGTTCAAGAAAAGTCATCTTTGAAAACAGAATTAAAGCATAAAATCTTTAGCACATGCATACTCTACAAATACTTCAATATAAGAAAAAGCATGTAGTTTATAAGTTATAATATGATTCTAAATGCTATAAACTTTAAAAAGAGCCAATAAAAATATAGAAAGTTTTTGGACGAACATTTTGGAGAAAATAAATGTTGTGATTGAGGAAGTAGTTCATTATTTCGATGTATTAATTTACTATTTTGAATTTTCAATAGATTTATATACTTAAATCATCTCTTTTCAATATGGATTAACCATTTTTACATTCCCTCTAATACATATTATAAATGAAAGGAAATTATTAAATAGAATTAAAAATTTGATCCATATTTGATTTTAAAAATTCTCATGTGGGTAGCACTTTTCCCCTACATGATGTAGGTGTTTTACTTCTTTCAATGCGAAATAATGATGGACAAGATCCATGATACAATGTTTTTAATGTTGAAAAGTACACAGACATTTGGTGCTTTTCTGGATATCAACATGTAACATTATTTTGAAAACTTATATTTTGTGCAAATATAACTTGACAATTGGAAATATTGCTAATATCTGCGAAGCAATATTCTTCATTATATTAAAATATGTTAATTTTTTTTTGTAACTTTCAAGTCATTTTTGCCACTTTGGTGGTATTTTCGTCAATTTGACACCACAATTAAAAAATCATTAAGTTAGTGATATTTTACCAAATTAGTCACCAATTTTATCGCTAAGTGGTACATACTTGATAGTTACTACTGTTCATTTTTATGAATTTTTTTAAATAATTTTTTTTTAAATGTTAAATATCTTGAGAACAGTTCAAGCATTCATTTTAAAATAAACATTTACATGTAAAATGATTATTTGTTTAACATTATTGAATATCCTGATGTTTAAAAAATGTTAGCGTCTTCTGAATATTTGATCATGTTTAAAATCATTAAGGTTCCAGTATTCACTGATTGTCATAATCATATCAAATTTCAATCAAAATGCTCTATTTGTTCATTAGATATTACATCCACAGACTCACAGATGCACACTAACATTGTTGTGCTTAGATTCAGAGATTTTCATTATCTAAGGTTTTTAAAGTTCAAAATTCATAATTTTCCCCCTTCCCTTCAAAATTCAAAATTAATTTATGGTTATTGAATATTTCGGCGATTTATCTTGTATTAACGTTTATTTATTATCTCTTTCATACATTTTTATATTCCAAATTACGCACGCGAAGTATCTACAAACGCTAAATGTATTCATAGAATCCTTTACTTATTTGCCTGTGCCCCTGTAATTTTCCTTTTCGGCCTTACGCCTTCACTTTCGAACAGCAATTATATTCCTCTGAAAGCGAAAAATAACGCTCCTTTTTGACCATTTCATAGCTTATCAGTTGAGTCGATGTGTATACCACATGTTTGTGGGGTGCCAGGCATTCCGTAGGGTTGGCGCCGCGGAGCAATGAACTTTGGCGGGAAAACGTGGTAGCTAGCTTGGCGGCATTTTCGTGCCGCGCGGTTCGTTGCGAAGTGTCCCTTTTTTAATTCCCTGGGGTATGTGAGGTGCTCTGTGTGCGGCGCAAGTTTTTTCACTCGCCAAGATTGGCGTCTCCTGGGAAGCGAAATTTGGTTGGCAAGTTTTTTAGTTGGATTCTAAGAGCAGATCAGAGAGGTTGGAAGAAAATTTGGAGTGCCGAGCCGGGGCTCATGCTGAGCACCCGGGCTCGCCCGAAAGGTGTTTTGAAGACCGCGGAAAATTCTCATGCAAGTTTAGTTTCTTTGAATTTACGAACTGTTGGCTTTAATAAATCCCGATGCAACAGAAATCCTGCGATCGGGATGACTCTGGGAGGTACGGCTAAGATCTTAAAAATGTGCTTCTATTGATGACACTGTGGTGTTCGTTTTTCTGCAAGTGTTTGTTCTAAAGAGAAATTCCGCATCCACCAATATGCCTACTGCAAGTGTTTTCTGCAAGTGTTTGTTCTAAAGAGAAATTCTGCATCCACCAATATGCCTACTGCAAGTGTTTTCTGTTTTAATTGCCTGTACTACAGATGGTGTTCTTTTTCTGCAAGTGTTTGTTCTAAAGAGAAATTCCACATCCACCAATATGCCTACTGCAAGTGTTTGGTCAAAGTGTACCATTGTTCATAACAGGGTTTTTCAACTCTACATTTTCGTCAAAAGTGTTTTTCAAAGTGAATCGTGGTTCAAGGCCGGGCCTTTTAAATCTGCATTTTTATCACCCGTGTTTGTCAAAGAGTACCATTGATCACAACAAGCCGTTTCATATCTACATTTTTATCAAACTGTTACATGTTTTTAGAGTGTGACATGATGTGTGAACAAACAGGAATTTTACATTTTTCTATTTGGTGTTTGCTTTTGTTGTTCTGGATTTTAATCATTTGTAATTTTGTCATTCACCATTTGTGTTTCGTTTTATTATTTTGAATTATTCATTTTAAATTTTTGGTGGTGGACAGCTCAGGCAGACCAAACTCTGGTCTTCAGACCAGAGTGGAATCTGAGCCTGGGAATTAATCTGTTAACTGGGAATTAAATTAATAACTGAGAATTAAATTTGATAACTGGGTTGTTTAATTTGGGTTTTAATTGTTCTTTTCTAATCATCACAATGTACTTTAATTATCCACTATACGAATTATTAGTATTAACAATTTGGAAGATGTTTTTGTTCGTAAATTTAAAGTGTTAATAAAGAAAGTTTTAGTTTAACATATAATTGAGTTGAGTTTTTCTTTTGTGTTTCTTTGTTGGCTGTGCTCTAATTTTAATTCTGGGTTAAAGGTAAGTGAAGTTTTAGAGAATTTGTTGATTGTTGATGATAATTATAAAAGGTTAACAACAAAGTAATATGCACAGGCCAAACTGTAGGAAATGCAATTAGAAAAAGAAACATTATTAAAATAAGTTAGAAACATTAATATTGAAGTGTAATAAGCAATGTAATATTAAATAGTAAAAAGAAACAAAGAATATTAATACAACAAAAAGAAACCTTTATTAACTTATATTAAGAGTAAAATTAAAATTAACTTATATTGACTTTAAAAGTAAAAAGAAATCTTAAAAATAACATATGAAAAATAAATAAAGCTTTTTTTCTCATTCACAACAACATACATATATACAGCATGTACACACACACACTCAGACAGCACTTAAAAAATATTCAATTTGAGTTCATATATGCTTGAGACATGCTCTGCTATCAAAAACTTGAAACTCAAATGTTAGACCCTGTCAGAATACTTTCCCTATACATTATACTATGTATGGTGGGGAAGCAAAAATATCCCAAATAAGATTTCTATAATTTGTGCTAGAATATAAATCCTTTATTTGGGACTCAATTCACTTTATTGATAAAATCTTTTGCTGTATCTGTGCATGAAAATAGTTATAAAGGTCATCATATGCTATCATGGGAGATATATAAAGATCTTAAATATCTTATGTTATGGGCATTGTACTGCAAGATTAAAAATTTTATTCATAACTGAGATTAAAATTAGACATATTAGTGAGACAGATTTATTTTTCAGACCCACACCCTTATCCGGATTGATAATACTATCTCTTTAGTAAGACCTGTAATATCAGATACTGTATGCAATACTGGTAGTGCTAATGAAATAGAAAACTCAAGATCAAATGAAATGGTAAAGTATTTTGTTTGTTAAATAATAATATTCTATGTATGTGTGTGAACTATTTCTGTTAATTTTTTAATTTATAGTGTATTCCAAAGTTCTTTGTGCCAATGGTCTTATGAAACCTCTTAGTTTATCAGTGTAGTGCTATTGGTTTTGTAAAAATATATGTGCTTGTATAGGGTGTTTTCCCGAAAAGAACATTTATAATGTGAATAACAAGTTTTATTAATGAATTAATCTTTTTACAACAACTCAAAATTGCTATGGTGTTAAAATCTTTCACATTAATGGTCATTTATTTATGCTTTTCATATTTTTTAGATACTTTTTTAAATTGGTAGCATTTTTGGAGTAGTAGCAGCAAGTTAACACAAGACATCTTAAGTGTCTCTTTAAATATGGAAGAGTTTCTGCTCCCAAGTCCTAGCCCCAGGCACTCCCTAACCATAACAGTTTACTCCGGATATACTACTACGTGGACATGCACCATGCCTATGAGATCCTGTTTGCTTCCATAGGCACCAACTTCAAAAATTATTGGGGTTTCCGGAAATTTTAAATTGAATGACCCATACATTTTTCAAAGAATTTAAGTCTAATTTAAATTCTTTTCAGTCAAATTATCTGATGCAAAAGACATCCGAAATGCTAAAGTGAAGCAAATTATAGTTTAGTACAGAAATATATATATATTTTTTTCTAGATAATTATTTATTTCATTTATTTTGCTTTTGTAGTCCCAACATTATTATATACACTATACATATACTGAGAATGTCCAACTTAATTATCTTTATAAAAGTAACAAAAAAATATAAAATTTATTTTTAGGTATTTTTACCAATGTTAAAAATGTCAAAAAATTATCTTTAAATCATTTCTGAGTGAAAATCTTGAATTCAGAATACAATACATAGTTTGAGAGGTAAATTTTTATTCACACTTTATATATAGTAAACAGGGAATGAATACTGAAAAGCTTGAAGAATTGATAACAAAATGTATCTATATATGCATACATTTTCCCCACTAAATATGCACAAAAATATTAGGGGTTTGAGGAACTTGCTGCAAAATTATTGAGGGTTTGAAAAGTGTCTCAAACCCATGAAGTTGGCTCCACTGCCTGCCTCAAATCCTGTCTACTCAAGACCTTAATGTATAACCAAGAACATCACATATTTTGTCAATTTAGTATTGTATTTTCTATAAAATAGATATAGATCTAATATTTTATGAAATCTATTTGAAATTTTTCCAATTTCATCGAACTGTGAACTTTTTCTGTGAACTTTTGAGACACAGAGTTCTGGTGAATTTGTTTTAATGTTTATGCCACTTTTCTAGAGAAATTAATTATATTTCTACTTAGTTATGTAGTGATGTGCCAGGGTCTAAGGTTTTATTTATTTTATATTTATTTACCTTTTATATTAATAAGAATTGTTTTATTTCTTTTCTAGAATACAGAAAATGAAGGATCAGATTTTATAATCTCTGATCCTGATGAGAAATTAGAGTTTGAAGCACCAGTGTTGGAGGAGAAAGGTAACTCTTATCAGTGCTGTAATAATAATAATTTATTAAAAATCAATTAGGTGAAAAATATTTATTTATGAATTTATTTCGAATTATTTATTTTGAATTTAAATATTCAAATAATAATGGGTGATTTTCAAATGAATTACCTTTTTAAGCTTTACATCACAAAAATTTGACTTAGATTAAAAATAAAATTATACTCTGTTATTAATTTTTTATAATTTTTTTTATATTAGATAAGAAGGAACAATATGGGGCTTCCATTAGCTTTGTTAACTGCAGAAATCAAAACCTATCTTCTTAAATATTAAAAGGCAATGTCTATCTGTCCGTCTGTGTGTCTTATACATTATACGTTCAGCGAGCTACGAAATTTGGCAATCGGAGACTCAGAGGGGCGGGAAGGGGATACGTCAAAACCAATTTTTAAAATTTTAATTATTTTTTTTGTTATTTAATGTTTTATGCGATTTCGAACCTTTTTTCTCTACCATACAGACGTCGTAGTAAAAAACAAATCACACCACCGAAAAGAGCGGACAATTGCGAGTAAAAATATATCAATTTCAAATTTCAATTTCTACTATTTTTTAAAGATCTTAAAACAAAAGTCACTTTCCACTTTCGGCTCAAAAAACCGAACTTTGGTTTTTAAATCCTGGCATCGGAAAAAATACTAATAATTTCGACTAATAATTTACATTTTTAGAAAGTTCAAAGATCTGGCTGTCAAGAAATAATAAAAAAATGTCGCAGGATCGGGATTTTAAGATTTTCCGAATTTCAATTTCTCGGCAATCCGCTACAGAAGTTCTTCACTCGCATTTTTCTCGGCAGAAGGTTTTTGCTCGGGAGGAGGAAAGGTGGAGGGGACGTCATGGTTCTGAATAGGGAAGAAAGTGATGGAATTAAGAGCTTAGCATATGGTTATTATAAAATTTAAATGATTGAATTATGGTAGATTGAATTGAGGCGATGTATTGATTGCGATGTATTATTGTGGCGTAATGTATTGTTGTATTGTAAAAACTTAATTGTGGCAATGTATTTCACATTAAACATGTGAGTCTGTAAGTCCTTCCGAGAGGTTGGTGGTAGGGGAAGGAGGGTACAATCCCTGTGGATGCCTCCCCCACTTGCTTCTGGTCTAAATTGGGTGAATAAAAAGAAATTTATGGAGATTGTCGCAGAGGGTGTGGTAGCCCAGTGGTTAGCGTGTGGGAATTGCACTCGGTAGGCCCGGGTTCAATTCCGGCCACTGCCAAAACAGCCGTCGTGTTCAGGCGTCACGGCAAACATGTGGGTCCGTAAGTTCTTGCGAGAGGATGGTGGTAGGGGAAGGTGGGTACGGTCCCTGTGGATGCATCCCCCACAGGGTTCCGGTCTAAATTGGGTGAATAAAAAGAAAGTTATGGAACATGTCACAGAGGGCAAAGTAGCCCAGTGGTTAGCGCGTGGGAATTGCATTCAGTAGGCCCGGGTTTGATTCCCAAAACTGCCGCCGTGTTCCAGAGTATGATCACGTTAAACATGTGGATCCATAAGTTCTTCCGAGAGGTTGGTGGTAGGGGGAGTAGGGTACGGTCCCTGTGGATGCCTCTCTCACTGGGTTCCGGTCTAAATTGGGTGAATAAAAAGAAAGTTATGAAGATTGTCATGTAGGGCGAAGTAGCCCAGTGGTTAGCATGCGGGAGTTGCACTCGGTAGGCTCGGGTTTGATTCTCTCTACAGCCAAAACTGCCGCCATGTTCGCGCGGAGTATGATGACGTTAAACATGTGGGTCCGTAAGTCCTTCCGCGAGATTGGTGGTAGGGGAAGGAGGGTACGGTCCCTGTGGATGCCTCCCCCACTGGGTTCCGGTCTAAATTGGGTGGCACTTCCTACCTGTCCAAATAGTTACCTTACATCTTTCTGGTAGGTCGCGCCAGCAAGTTTGCCACTGTCAGAATTTTCAAGGGTAGCGAACAGGCTGATCGCCAAAGGCGGCTAGTTTAAAATAATAGAAGTAACACTCCTGAGGTAACACTCATGAGATGTACAAGGGACACATATTGAATTTAAATTTTAAAATATTAATAATTATATTTTAAAGGAATCACTTGCATTTTTGTTAATTAAAATGTAAAACCATATTTTTTAATTCATATACAAAAGCTAATCTAGTTTGAAAGCATAAAAAGAGACTTCCTTAGGTGTGGTGTTTTGAGTTGGTACATACAAATTTATTATCTGAAAATTAAAATTATTGAAAATAGCTAATATTTTTAAAATATAAACACTTTAACGAGTACATTTTGTTAATTATAAACTAATGTACCAATATATGTTCTAAAAATATATAAAAAAAATTACTTTATTAGTTCAAAGATTGGGACATCAAACAGGCATTCATTTTGAAAATCACCCTAATAATTAACAAGATAATTATTGATAAGAATTTATAATGAATTCAAATTATAATTAATGTAATAATAAGGATATACTATAAACCAAATTTTATGAAAAAATATTTTTTTTTTTTATATTTATTTAGATTCAAAAGTAATCCCTCTGTCTCTACAACTTTCAACTGATGTAAGTCAACTGATTATTAGTATTATTTTCTGAAATATTTATTATTAATCCTACATAGTGTATTGCATAGGGAAACTATTAGTGATGGAACTGAAAATTCAAATTTCAAGTTTTTAACAGACTTTCTTGGTTTGGGCATACCTGAACTTGAATTGAGTGTTTTTAAGGTAGTGTATGTATGTTAGTCTGTAGACACGATGTCTCTTGAATTAATGTAGCAATTTTAATTCAGTTTAGTAAAATTAGTCTATTTATTAATATTTATTATAGTCATTGGTGAACACTGGAACCTTATTTATTGATTTTGATTGATTTAGTGTTCTTCAATTGTTCAAATAGTTTAGCTAGTATGCTCTATTTATGAAAAACTAAAAATTACCAAGCATTGCCAGGATCCTAAATAATCCCTCCTCCCCCTTATTCAAGTCACTACTCCCGATGCATTATTTCGCGTAAAATATGCATCGTTATTTAAATACGGAATTTTTATTATCAAAATTTCCTTTTCTCATTATTAAAAAAGACATTTTTCTGAAGCAATGTAATTTTTAATATTAAACACTTTAAAACGTTATCTTAACATTTTATCACAGATTGTTCAATTAAATCTAAAAATCCTGAGAATTCATATTAACGCTCACAGAAATTTATTTTGTTCACTTCGTAGTACAAATTCCATTCTTCAATGTATTCTGTTTTGTCTTCAGAATTTCCTCCCCCTCCCGATATCTGATGATTTTTTCGTTTTCGTCGCACGTGTCAGCTTGAAATCGACTGTATATTTTGCCTTTTTTGTTTAAAAAGTCATATATACATACTATAAATAGCAAATAAATAACTAAATAATATCGTATCGCACAGAACAGAGCAACAAGATCATTAACACACAGACCTCTCAAAGTGGTCGACTGTGTTTACGATTAGGAACTAAGCAAATTCCTTTCTTCGCTTTCCCTGCCCCACCACGTCCCGGTGCTGCTGTAGCCTAGTAATGATGCATTGTAATTCAGAAAAATTATTGAGAGGAGATATTTTTTTTCTTTTTTGGAAAAGATATTTATTTTATCTACTGCAATATTTTTTACATATTTGACTATTACTAATAAAGTTTTTACTTTTTTCAGAGTCATCAGCCTTTTTAAACATAACATTATATAGATGCTAGAAAATAAATAAAACTTTTAAGTTCTTATTTTTTGTTTTTTGTTCGTTAATAGCAAAAACTGTTTAAACACATTTACACCTTTAAATATATCGTCGAAAGTGCTAATCCTTGATCTTTATTACATCTCGGCACTTCATTAAATCTTCTGGCGCTTCATTAAATCTTGACAAAGCCGATATAATGGTAATTCTGCACTGTGATGATTATGCACCAATCGTAAATAAATTGAGTGATGGCGAAATTTGCAATATGATATAAAATAAAAAAGATCAAAATAGCGACGATAAATATGGAGAAGAAAAAATACCCATTGATAATCTTATGCAAACAATCTATCATGCAATTAAAGGTCTTGAACAAAGAAGCTTTATAACCAAGCTGAAATAATGTTCATCTACAGGATAAAGAAAACTGCTTTCCCATAAACCAAAATTAATGAAATAACAAACGTTAATTCAAATATTTAAACGAAATGATAAAATGTAATTTTATCATTTCGTTTTGTTCACACATTCTAAATTATTAATGTGTATATTTTTTCTTAGAAATTTCTTTTGCCCTATTTTTTAGATTAAATAATATGTTTTAATTGATTAACTTAACTTTAGCCATTATTTTTACTAAAAATAGTGCTTTATAGTGCATTTAGTTAATATTAAATCTGAATTTTATTCAAATTCTATAATCCGGAAAAATCAAAAATCCGGAATCGGACAAGTCCGGATTTTCGAGGTTGTACTGTATATATAGGGTGTCCAGTGCTATCGGTGCCCAATGGCTATTTCCTCAACCATTAGTCACAGAGATGTACTTCCAATTGCAAAAATGTTTTAAATTTAAAATCTATTATCTTAGAAACAGTTTAAATCAATAAATGCATTTTTGAAAGAAGTATGAAATATAAATTTTTATACGGTGCCCCGGTCCTACCAGTTATATTAAGGAAAATCATCCTCATACAATTTCATGCAAAATAAAAAAATAAATCATCCTTTTATGACCAAAATTCACAGAGTTATGAAGCATTAAACTTTGACTTAAGTCGCTTTTCCATGCATAAAAATGTCCCGTTTCAGGCAATCTTTAAGTAACCATATAAATATTGAAATTCTGTATTCAAAGTATTATGTTTCAATTGCATTTGCTGACATAATGTCGAGAATGAAGCAAAGCTTTTTATCGAATAGTAATTTGTTTAGAAGAGTATTATAGTCAAGGCTCGACTAAGATCTTCTAGGGGTCTTTCTAAGATCTTTATTGTAAATGAGGTAACACATTATCATTATGTTCAAGTAGTTTAAGTTAATAAATCATTATCGTAAGTCAAGTAGTTTAAGTTAATAAATGCATTTCTGTAAAAATTATGAAATTTAAATTTTTATATGGTAATAGACCAGTAATGAGATCAGCTGCAGCATACCTGCAGACAAAAATAAAAAATTAAGCACATTAAATCTAAAATAATAAAGGCATATAACACCCCAAAAAAGATTTGTGTATATAATTATTTTGTGTATAACCCCCATTTCTCAGCACAAAAATTGCTCTAACTTTAAGCAGCTATAAGTCAGTCAATTTTGGTCGTAAAAGGATGATTTTTTTTTATTTTGCATGAAATTGTATGAGGATGATTTTCCTAAATATAACTGGTAGGACTGGGGGACCGTATAAAAAATTTGTATTTCGTATTTCTTTCAAAAATGCATTTATTGATTTAAACTGTTTATAAGTTAATAGATTTTACAATTTAAAACATTTTTGCAATTGGAAGTATATCTCTGTGACTAACAGTTGAGGAAATAGCCATTGGGCACCAATAGCACTGGACACCTTGGATATATATATATATATATATATATATATATATATATATATATATATATATATATATATATATATATATATATATATATATTGTTGAGGTTGAGATAAAATAACATATGTTAAAATGTGTTAAAATTAATTAAAATTTTAAAAATTTAGAAGCAATTTTATATTTTTCCTCCATAATTTCTTATGGAAGAAAAGAACGTGTTGAATTAAATTAAACAAATCCTAATGTTTCTGTGATGCCATTCAGTGTTGTGATATGTGAAATATGGTTTTTAGTTATTTAAAATGATTTTTAAATAATTTAATAACAGTTCATGGGACATATGTGGTAAAGTTTATTATTGTACTATCATAAGAGAAAGTTATGTGTTATCATTTGTTAGGTTTTCATGAATGTCATAAATTTTGTTGTAGATATATAATAAAATTAAAGCACCATTTATGAAGAATTAAATAATTATATTAATTTTTTTTTGTTTTGAAGTATCGTTTAAAATATATCTCACAAAAAATGAAATAATTTACTAGCACACATTTAAATAGGAACCGTATGAATTTTTTAACTGTATCATATGTAATACATAATGAATACTAAAATTATTTTATTTAATTATTTCATTCAATTATGTAGTGAAACCAAAATTAGATTATGCTTCTGTTATTTGGGACCCAGGATATACTGTTCAGAATGGACTTATTGAAAGTGTTTCTCAGACATTTTTCTTTTGTTTATAGCTATTGTGACTATATCTCTAGTACTGTATTAAGAAACTTGTTCAGCATTGATACTCTAAATGTATTTAGGAAACAGTCACTAGATATATTTTTTTTACAAACTTTTAAATAATCGCATTGATTGTCCTCTGATTCTGAATGCCCTTCCAATTAATGTTCCACTTATTAATTTAAGAGTCAGACCTAAAATATTTAGTGAAAATTTTTAAGACATTTATTTTTTTTCTGTTTATGATTATTGTGACTATATCTCTAGTACTTTATTAAAAAACTTGTTCAGCATTGATACTCTATACATAATTGTATCTTTATACAAACTTGTAAATACTTTCATTGACTGTCCTTTGATTCTGAATGTTCCCCCATTAATGTTCAACTTATGAATTTAAGAGTCAGACCTAAAATATTTAGTAAAACCTTCTTTAGATTAAATATTACAAGTAATTTTGTAAACTTTTTAATAATTGTGACCTTGATACCTTCTTCATGTCTTATGTAAAATTTAAATTTGAGTACCTATGTAGACTGATTCTCCCTCAGCTAATTTTGTTACTCTACATGGTTTTTCTATTGACTACTTTTTATTACATTTTTAGTGTCAAATTAATTGGGTTCTGTTACTTGTTCTGTACACTTTAATTTAAATAAATATAAATATTTTTAAAAGATATAAAATTCTTAATAATTAACCAAATTTTCAAGGTTAGTGTTGTGAATAAAATGAAAATCATAACATGCACACATGTATATTATTAAACCTTAACTAATTCTTTGTCATGTCAAGTGCTTCTAAATAATAAGCATATAAGTTGGTTTATAATTTTAATTATAAAAAATATTGCCATTTTTGTTGTAATATAGTAAACTTCCATTTACTAGCTTCCAATGGTTCAGTATACCCAATAGTCCAGTATATTGTCCAGTCCTTATATAGTCCAGCACGTATATACTCAATAGTCCAGCATGTACATACCCAATAGTTCAGTATTTATATAATAAAATTAAAACACCATTTATTAAGAATTAAATAATTGTATTAATTTTTTTTGTTTTGAAGTATTGCTTAAAATGTATTCCACAAAAAATGGAATAATTTACTAGCACACATTTAAAAAGGAACTTCTTAAATGGCATTCGGGCCCATTAGGTTGTATTCAGAAATGCTTAACTTGCACCATTACGCATATTTCTGTTGGTGAAGTTTGTTTTATCATTTTTAAATTAATTGAAATGTTTAACATTTCAGGCAAATGAGTATCATATTGATTTTTTTTTTATTATTATTAGAACCCAGACCATGCAACTCACCTATTAAGTATTGTAATTATAAGCATGGCCGGGAAAGGATATCTTCAGAGATGAGGACCAGCCATAATACAATAGCATGGTCCTCATCCACGATCGTCCTGTTTACATATTAAAGTAGAATGATCTTTACATGTACGTCCAACTCTGTACAGTTGGAGAAAAGGTTATTGTGAATGACAAAATTGTTGGGAAAACAAAAACTATAAATTTGAATATATATGCAAAAGCGAATAACTAGAGGATAATTTAGAAAAAGAATTTCGAAATAAAATTTAGAAAGAAAAAAGATAAATAAATAAATAAAAAATGAAAGTGAAGAAAGATCATTATATAGAAAAATTTAAAATAAAAAATTGAAATAAGAGAAAAAATTTAGAGGGTATATTATCACATTGATTGTCCATTATTTTGTTTTAAATTAATTTTTCTCCCCTTTTTACTTTGACGTCCAATAATCTGGCAAGTTTGGTAGTATGGCACCACTGAAGTCCTGAACATTCTGGATTATTGGACGTTTACTGTATATTGAAACATTTAAATTATTTTGTTTTCCAGAATATATTGTATATTTTTAAAAGATTGGGTTTTCTTTTATAAATGTACTAATATTTTTAAGGAAACCCAGATGAAAAGCCATTTTTATGACAATGAGATAGAGCAAACTAAAAGGGCATCTAATTCAAGTTCTCTGGCATCTAAAAAAAGCAAGGTAATGTACTAATTTATTCTTAAAAGTAGTTTATTTATTTATTTAATACCCAGACCATTCAATTCACCCAAAGAGTATGAAGCAGTTACAGGGCCTTAAAAGTAGTTGTATTTATATTATAAATTCCATTGAGACCTTTAAAAGAAATTTGGTGAAATTTTAGTCTATAACATTAAAATTAGGCTCAGCTATGCATCACACAGTAGATGCATTCTAGTGTGTCAGTATTATATATTTTATCATTTTTTTCTTGGATTATTTTTTTAAAAATATTAATAAAGAGATTTATTATAATTTGATTAAATCGAGAAATTTATTTATGAATCAGAACTTAATTATTCAAAAGAAATATACTGAACAATTTATAAAATCAAATTTGGAGCACCAAAATCATTAGTTTTATTAATGAAATCTACAATTTTTTTTTTATCTTTTTTTTTCTTTTAAACATAGCAATAACAATTTTGACTTTTAAAACTCAATAATCTTTCTATTGCAAAAGAACTCAGATATCAGTCCTTAACGAGTTTTGACTTGTGATTACCTAATATATGATACCCTCCTTTGGTTCCAGTAGCAGCAACTGCTTTATCAAGCACCATTCTCTTTAACTTACAAATGGTTACAGCCCAGATAAGGTAACTGCTTTATCAAGCACCATTCTCTATAACTTACAAATGGTTACAGCCCAGATGAGGTAGTTGCTGTATATCATTATACCATCACTCCATTAAATTGGTTTAATTGATACTATAAAATAATAAAATAGTATGGTAACATGTCAAAATAGTTAATACTTTAAAATTAAAGACCACCAATAATTTGGCCAGAATTAAAAGTCTTTTATTAAAATCTCTTTTTTATGACCCATAAAAATCACATGGCCATAGCACTTTCCGGCATTTAAATTCCCCAAAATAACTTAAAATTCTACATTGGTAGTACTAAACATACTGTCGGTATTCATTTAGTTGAACATGCTCGCTATGTTAAAAATGGTAAACTGTCCCCGGCTCTCACCCAGTATACTATTAACAATAATTTTCATCCTATGTTTGATAAAACTTTTCTTTTAATTACCTGCAATAACCTCCATAATATTTTACTTTTCGAATCCCTTTTTATTTATCTTTACTGTGAATCTATTTATAATTTTGATCCTGTTCAGACCTTTAGTTATGCTTGGTGTCTTGTTCTCGACTCACTACATGTCAAACCTTTATAAGATTTTCTGAAAATTTAGTTGATGCTTTATTTCATTTTTTGACGATATTCCTATTAGTGACCATTTAATTTATGAACCTTTTTCCTTTTATTGTATTTTGTATGTTATGGTTAACTTATATTTTAAATGCCTTGTATTTAAAAATTTAAATTTAATATGTAAATTTTGTCTCGTAGTTATGGTATATATTTAAGCATATGTTCGCCTCTTATTTTCACTTCACCAATGATGAAGGACATAGTAATGCTCGAAAGCACTATAGCCATGTGATTTTTATACATCATAAAAAGGAGATTTTAATAAAAGATTTTTAATTGTGGCTAAATTTTTTGATGGTCTTTATTTTTAAAGTATTAATTGACACTATTTCATGAAATTTGGGCTCACTGTACCTATCAAATTGAATCAATTCAAGGAATTGAAAAATTTGCATACCTCTTCTTACTGTAATCCACACTTATTCTAATTTTCCACATTTTGCTTGGTGATAGTGTCATTCATCCTTAGCAATTGTCCAGCAGTGTATTTTGTATGCTCATTAAATCTGAATATGAAACTTTTGCTTATTATATGCTAGCAAACTAGGCTTTAGTTCATATTGTACCAATTAAAAGTTCACAATTCCTTTGTTTAAAAGGAAACCACAAATAAAGATTCTAATATAATCAAATACAAATTTGTAATTATCAGAATGAAATAAATAGGACATTTGATAAGAATGGATAACAACGGAACTACAAAGAAAATTTTTATGCCCACATCGATCAGGAAAATACCTGGATGAAGAAATAAGTTGAGATAGATCGACTGTGTGGACAAGGAGGTGTTAAATGTAAAAATTTTGAGAAAGGTTGTTCTAAGGAGAACTGCTGGGAGGGAATTTTTGAGGGAGGCAAAGGCCCACAGTTGGCTGTCAAGCCATTGTTGATGATGAATTCCTTTGTTAAATACATAATCCCATTAAATGTGTACTCATTGCAAGCAGTTCCTTCTAAGAGGTTGGTGACAGAGAAAGGAGGGTGTCGCCTCGGGTTTCGGTCTAAATTGGATGGCATTGTCCTGGCTGTCCAAATAGATACTTTACCTTCTTGTAGGTCAAACAGTTTGGGTCAAAAGAAAGAAAGCAGGTTTGGTATAAGGAAAATTTGAGCAACGCATATAAGCACAAATAAGACAATAATGCAGCAAACATCTGTTTCGAGGATACATTGGATTCCCTTCATCAGAGCAAGACAGCCGACAGACCTGAAGTCAAAATGATAAATTGGGTGCAATTAGAGGAAACAGAAGGAGTTGTTATATACCCAAGACCTGATTAAGAGGTCACCTTAGAGAGCCAAGCAGAATGAAATAACAAACAGTCTAGCTAAACCCAAATGAGAAGTAACAAAGATTGGCAGGCACCAAAACATAACAGGAATGTCCCGACAGGACGAGCCAAGTCCGAACAAGAATAAATGATCCTCAACAACACAAAAATAGATTGCAACGACACACAAGAGCCCCAAAGGAATGGAACGAAGAAAGTGGGAAAATTTATAGGCCACTCCGCCAGAATGCCCATAAAAATGGAGTACTGAACAAGTCATTAACTAAATTACTAGAATTTTTTTGGATATGGAAAGTTTTAAAGAAGTCAAAATCAGAGCTCAACATGCATTTTTATATGATTCTTGCTAAAGAAAACTCAAAAGGGTATCAAATTGATAGCAATGTTGAGCAGTTGAAGATTTATTCAATTCCCAATTTTTAGTTTTCAGCATATCCTCGAAACAGCTTTATACTGCATTATTGCCTCATTTGTGCTTATATATATTGCTCAAGTTTTCCTTATCTTTTGCACAAAGTGTATTTTACTTCTTGGAAGCAGGTTTTGCTGTATATTTTAATACTGCTTGCTAACAAAATATTTTTATCCCAGGTATCTTTTTGTAAAAAATTTTGAGTAATTTTTAATTTTTTTATCTTTTAAATCGATTTAACTTATATTGGATGTTAATATTTATTCATTTCAGTCTTCCAAAGCCTGTGTTATAATTTAAAGAATAGAAATGAAAAAATATTTCCTCAGCGCCTGTGAGATTGAAGATATTTTATAATAGTTGCATTTTTATACACATTTTACCACATATTGTAAGTCAAAGCTGGCCTTAACCTTACAAACTGTTGAAAATGTTGTATCCAAAAGATTTATTTGTTTTTCTAAATGCCAATGCTTTTGCTCAGTATTACATAGCTTTTTATACAGCTATTTATCTGTTAGGTTTTTGCATATTTTATATATTATTATATATTGAACAAAACAATTGTATTGTTTATTTTCTTTACATTCATTGTATAATGCATAGTAAAATTATTGTGATGAACAAAAATTTAGTTTTGTTTTTGCATAAATTTTATGTTTTGAACATTCTTGTGCTTGAATTGAACATTTTTGAAAAATTGTCTGTGTGAGTCTAGACATGAGAGCTCCCAAACATGTGGAGCAATTTAAGTAAAATGTGAGATTTATTATAAAATTAATGTTAAAAATATCTGCAGTGTGAGTCTCCTTAACTTTCTTATACAGTCGTGTTCCATAATGTTTAGTTTCATTGTATCACAATCATCAAAATGAAAAAAAATATACCTTTCTTTAATTTCGTTCTTATTCTTTTAAAGTATTTCGTAAAAACTATTTGAAACTTTCTTTTATCAAGTTGAAACAACTTAAAAAGTAATGCCAATAGATGTGTAGCGAGAACATGAAATCACTAACTTGGCAGTCCCGAGGTTTAATTCTGAGGGCCAAAGTACAGTGCCTAGAACTAATAGTGTGCCGACCGCCTATACCTCCCAATGCTGGGAGATGTTCCTGAAAAGCCGCCTCCGCTAGACGGCGTTGGTCTCGAATAAGCGGTCTGAAGCGGAGGAGTTAACATTGAAACTAATGGGAATTTATTGCAAATGAAATGACCGATATCTTTCGAAATAACTGAAGAATATGTGTCAAATTTAGTGTGATTATTGTAAGTGGTATACACAAAAAGTCATTTAATTTTCAGAGAGATTGAGCTAGGGATATATTCATATTTTAAAAATTTTATTTAACTTGATCTGGTATTCGTTCAAACCTTTGAGGTCCAAAATACTCAGGTTCATTTATCACAGCAACGTGAAATTCGTTATAACGTTTCCTCTTGTGGTATATTTCAGTTCTTTCGATTTTGAAGCATATCGGGCTAGCCTGTCATGGCCCCGCTATAGAACTTTACCAGGTTTTTGAGAATAACTCGAAAATCAGAGAAAGTAGGAAATCTAAAATTACATATCGTTTTCTTTTGGGGTGTATTTTAATTCTTTCAATTTTGGACCGTACCGGATTAGCCCGTCTTAGAAACTCACCCGTTTTTGCGGTATAACTCGAGAACAGGTGTATCTAAAAATTCGAAATTTAGCATATCCTTGTCATTTGCTGTATATTTTAACTCTTTGTATTAAAAATCTTTTCAGGCTAGCCTGTCTTGATTCCAACAAAGGGAATATATCGTTTTCTGAGAATAACTAAAAATTCGGAGCATCTAAAATGTCTAAATTTAATATATCATTGTCCTTTGGGGTATATTACATTTCAACGCATTTCGAACCTTATCGGGCTAGCCCTTATTGGGCCCGCTATAGAAATTCACTCTCTTTTCAAGAATAACTCAATCAATCGGAGTCGCTATAAAATGTAAATTTAGTATATAATTTCCTTTTGGATGGATTTGAATCTAGATTTTGAACCTCATCGAGCTAGCCCGTCTTGGATCCGCTGAAGAATGCATTCGTTTCTGAAGAATAACACGAGAACCGAAGTAGCTAAAAATTCCAAGTTTAACAGGTCGTAGGCTTTTGGGGTATATCTAAGTTTCTTCGGATGTGAAGCTTATCGGGGTAGCCCGTCCTGGGCCCGATGTAGGAATGGACCTGTTTTTTTAGAATAACTGAAAAATCGGGGAAACTAGGAAATACAAATTTAGTACATTCTTAACTTTTGGGGAATATTTTAATTTCATCGATTTTGAACCGAATCGGGCGAACCCGTTTTGGGCCCACCTTAGAAATTCACTTTTTGGGGGGAATAATTCTTGAACCGGAGTATCTAAAAGTTTCAAGTTTAGAATGCCGTTGCCATTTGCGATATGTCTTAGCTTATTGGATTTTAAACCTGATCGGGTTAGCCCATCCCGGTGCAAACAAGAATGTACTCGTTTTTTAAGAATAACTTCAAAACTGTAGCAGCTAGAATATCTAAATTTAGTATATCATTGTCTTTTAGGGTATATTTTCTTTCTTTGGATTTTGAACCTTATCAGACTTGCCCGTCTTGGGTCCGGCATAGCGATAATGTAGTCGTTTTTCGAGAATTCTGAAGAATAACACGAGAACCGAAGTAGCTAAAAATTCCAAGTTTAACAGGTCGTAGGCTTTTGGGGTATATCTAAGTTTCTTCGGATGTGAAGCTTATCGGGGTAGCCCGTCCTGGGCCCGATGTAGGAATGGACCTGTTTTTTTAGAATAACTGAAAAATCGGGGAAACTAGGAGTATCTAAAAGTTTCAAGTTTAGAATGCCATTGCCATTTGCGGTATGTCTTAGCTTATTGGATTTTAAACCTGATCGGGTTAGCCCATCCCGGTGCAAACAAGAATGTACTCGTTTTTTAAGAATAACTCCAAAACTGTAGCAGCTAGAATATCTAAATTTAGTATATCATTGTCTTTTAGGGTATATTTTCTTTCTTTGGATTTTGAACCTTATCAGACTTGCCCGTCTTGGGCCCGGCATAGCGATAATGTAGTCGTTTTTCGAGAATAACTCGTAAATCGGAGCAGCTAAAAAATCTAAATTTAGTATATCAATTTCTTTTGGGGTTTATCATAATTCATAATTTGAATCTCATTGGGCAGGAATGCAATCGTGTTTGATGAATAACTCGAGAACCAGAGTAGCTAAAAATTCCAAATTTAGCATGCTATTGTCTTTTGTGGTATATTTAATTTTTCTGATTTTGAACTTCATTTAGCTAGGCCGTGCTGGGCCTGCCATAAGAATATACTATTTTTTTTAGAATAACCCGAAAACTGGAGCAGATAGAAAATCCAAATTTAGCATATTAATTCCTTTTCGAATAGAATTTAATATTTTCGGCATATATATAATTATAATTAGTGGTGTAGGCATGGGAGATGGGATGTGTGGTAAAAAACCTCATTTGCCAAACAATTGCATTAGTTCTCAAAATTGTCCATGTTTAAAAAAAATGAATCTTGTACTATAAGCTCCTTTCGATCGTCGACCCCTTTTTTTTCTAGATACATAGTTACATCCATATGCAAATGAGCTAAGAAGTGTGAAATTTATCCACTGATGTTGGGTCGGTGCACTAGGAGTACGAGTGAAGGTTGCAGTTCTGTGTGATCTGACGAAGAAGGTTTTTTGCCTTCGAAACCGGTCGATATTAGCATTTTGAGTTGTATTCTGCTTTTTACGAAGATGATTTTCTTTCTTTAGCAGAAATTTAGACCACACATATTGATATTGTTTACATGAAATTGAAAATTTTCAATAATTTTTAAAAGCTTTAATTTTTAAATTGGAATAACTTGAACGAATGCTTTAAAACCAAACTTTTGTTTTGCATTTTGATACATATTACCTTGTAAACCTAAAAAGAGAATGTATGATAATGTCTAGCCGATATTTTGTTTTATTTCATATGTTTGGCTACTGTGGAAAATGCCTGTGGGTGGCCTCTGTGAATTTGGAAGATAAACATGAAACACCATTGCCGCTTGAACATTAGAATAAGGTGGGGGCTGTCTACAAGTGCTGTCATTTTTGTACGGTGAAAGATAGCACTGATAAAAATTTCGATTGAGAGTGGACATGTAATCGACCGCTATTTTCTTTCGACAGGCGCGTCTCCTTTACATACGTTTCCGCAAATTGCCACATCTCTTACATGAACAATGCTCAAAAGATCCGCAAATCAGTGGGGGCTCTGGAAATGGGTAGAACATCAGAAAAGGACATTTTGTACTGCTTCAGGGTGGCCTCTAAATACAATAGACAATAACATCTCATTAGCACATTGGTCATCTGAAATCGAATCTGTTTAACCGTCACATGTATAATATTCTTTTTCTTTCATAATCTGCGAATTTCAGCATCCAAAAATCCCGTCACAAGACTTTTCTTTGTATTATACTATGTAGTACGAATCACTATATTACTATGAATCTTTAAAGTGCACCGTGGACTGGTTTTCCATTATTTAATTCTCTTGCATATAAGCGTAACCAAGATCTAGGATAAGGGGAGGGGGGGTCGACGATCGAATATGGGTTTACACAACAGTACAAAATACTTTTTCAAATATAATTCCTAAGGAGAACTAATGTAATTGTTTAATTGTTTGGTAAATGATAGATAATTTTTCTCCGATTTTCGAGTTATTTTCCAAAAACGAATGCATTCCTAAATACATTCCTAATGCTTCTAAACGAATGCATTCCTGGACAAAGACGGGGTAATCTAATAAAGTTTAAATTCCAAAGAATTAAAATATATCCCAAAAGAGAATAATATACTAAATTTAGACATTCTAGTTGCACGGTTTTCTAGTACAAATCGGGCTAGCCCGTTAAGGTTTTAAATCCGATGAGCTAAAATATACCGCAAATGACAACGACATTCTAAACTTGGAACTTTTAGATACTCCGGTTCTAGAGCTATTCCCCCAAACAGTGAATTTCTAAGGCGGGCCCAAAACGGGTTCGGCCGATACGGTTCAAAATCGAAGAAATTAAAATATTCCCCAAAAGATAAGGATGTACTAAATTTATATTTTCTAGTTGTCTCGATTTTCCAGTTATTCTAAAAAAACGGGTCCATTCCAATGTCGGGCCCAGGACGGGCTATCCCGATAAAGTTCAAATCCAAAGAAACTTAGATATACCCCAAAAGCCAACGACCTGTTAAACTTGGAATTTTTAGCTACTTCGGTTCTCGAGTTATTCTTCAAAAACGAATGCATTCTTTGGCGGACCCACGACGGACTAGCCCAATGGGGTTTAAAATTTAAATTAAAATCCATCCAAAAGGAAATGATATACTAAATTTACGTTTTTTAGCTACTCCGTTTGATCGAATTATTTTTGAAAAGCAAGTAAATTTCTATGGCGGGCCAAGACGGCTAGCCCGATAAGGTTCGAAATGCGATGAAGTATAATATAGCACAAAGGACAATGATGTAATAAATTTAGACATTCTAGATGCTCCGAATTTTGAGTTATTCTCAAAAAAGATACATTCCTCTTGTTGGGCTCAGAACAGGCTAGCCCGATGGGGTTCAAAATCTAAATTAAAATCCATCCAAAAGGAAATGATATACTAAATTTACATTTTTTAGCTACTCCGTTTTATCGAATTATTCTTGAAAGCAAGACAATTTCTATGGCGGACCAAGATGGGCTAGCCCGATAACGTTCGAAATGCAATGAAATATAATATACCACAAAGGACAATGATATATTAAATATAGACATTCTAGATGCTCCGAATTTTGAGTTATTCTCAAAAAACGATATATTCCTCTTGTTTGGCTCAGGACGGGCTAGCCCGATAAGATTTTTAATCCAAAGAGTTAAAATATACAGCAAATGACAAGCATATGCTAAACTTCGAATTTTTAGATATACCTATTCTCGAGTTATACCAAAAAGTAAAGTCATATGGCGAGCTAGCCCGATAAGCTTCAAAATCGAAAGAACTGAAATGTACCACAAGAGAAAACGTCATACCGAATTTCACGTTACTGTGATGAATGAACATGATTATTTTGGATCTCAAATGCTTGAACGACCACAGATAAAGTTAAATAAAATTTTAAAATACGAATATATCCCTAGGTCAATCTCTCTGAAAATCAAATGACTTTTTGTGTATACCACTTGCAATAATTACACCAAATTTCAGACAAATTCTTCAGTTATTTCCAAAGATATCAGTCATTTCATTTGCATTAAATTCCCATTAGTTTCAATGTTAACTCCTCCGCTTTAGACCGCTTATTCGAGATCAACGCTGTCTGGCGGAGGAGATTTTTAGAGAACCTGTTTTTCGCCTCGGTCGGCACACTATTCCTTTTAGGCACTGTAGCCAAAGCGTGGCAGGCTAACATTACAATGTTAAGATAAAGATTTCAATAGCTAAAAGAATTTTAATACTGCCTTACGAGCATTAGCTACAGTACTCCACCTCCCAGTGAATTTCATTGAAATCTAATGAAACTGTTTATGGGTTACAGATGATATGTGGGAACTGTAAGTTGAAAGGAGGAAACAGTCACAAAGTTGTCCGGTAGTGAGTCACAAGGCCTAATGATGTACGGTGAGTTTACATCAGAGAATTTTGGAAGATCAAGTAATTCGTTTGTGCTGCTTTCATTTCATGGGAAGTATAGAAAGTACATTTGTTACAATGTATTTGTAATTATTAGCAAGCTAAATAACTGAAAATAATACAATGAAAAATCTTTTGTCCTCATTGTCCAAGGTCACTAATTAGTGAGAACATGAAATCAGCAGTACAAGGTGATTTGATTCCATGGTCAAAGCGTGACAGGTCAGAATGATCATCTTGAGCTAACATGTCTCCAGTTCAAGGCATTTTAATAACTGCCTTATGAGCATCAGCTACAGATGTATTTGGCTTATTTGTGTTCATATAAACTATATTGATACCATAAACATCAATAGCTTAGTTTAATTTATTAATTCCTCCATATATTATTTACTACAATCATTATTCTTAAAATTATTGTTTACCATAGAAAATAGTGCTATGAAAATTCTAAATTTAACTAATTCTAGTTATAATCACGAGAATTATTTAAAATTCTATCTTAATTACAGTTTTTCACATAATGTATCTGCAGATTAATTTTGATAGTGGTTAGTGAATTCGATCTTGAGTTATTGTATATACACTTCATGCACACTTATCGTGTACACAGTCATCACAGACATCTTTCTAAAAGTGTTTGAAATGTGTTCAGAACGTTTTAAAATGTGCTTATTCCTCAAAATCTCGAAAATTTTGGGGGAAATGCTTTATTCAATAGTATGAGAACGTAATTTGTCAGCAATTTCTCTGAAATCTTATTTAAAATTTGAATTCGCGTCTGAGAAATGAACACAAAATTTGGCTTTATATGATATTTTTTATTGAAACTTACAAATTTTAGATGTTTAGTATCTTAAAGTTATTTTTTTTTTTTAGTGAGATTTTATTATTATGAAATATTTGTACAACTCTCTTGAAACTTATAATTTTTATTTGTATACTATCTTTCTGCAGGCTTCATAAACTGCAAAGTTCATTTAGATTTATGAATTTTATTTACATTTGATTTAAGCTAGAAAAAAAAATAGTTCAATTAAATTTAAAATAATTAATGTTCAATGTGTTTATTATATTTCAAAGTATGTTTTAAAACATCAAAGTATTATAAAACAAAATAAGGGTGCTAACTGTTTTGAAGGCAAAAATAAACTACTTGTTCAGGATTATAAGACATTGCGACCTGCACTCACTAGAACAAGATTGAAATCTGCTAATGGAATTGTAAGCGTGGTTAAAATAGAAAATGGTTGTCAAATGGCATAAAAAAAATGAAAGGGTAAAAACCAAGGAGGAAAGAACGAATAGCAGGATTTTAACTTTTTGCAGCAGTTTGGGCATATTCCACTGCTATTTTTTTATGAAACTTTATAACTTTTTAAATTTTTAACAACAGTTTAAGCATATTTTGCAAAAGAAAGTATTAAATAAATTTTACAGCAATATTATGTACTTTACATAATATTTCTATAAAATGTCTTTGATTTTTTTTTTTTTTTTTTTTTAATTACTATGTATTTTTCATACATAACATGCAGAATATTATTTTAGTTTGACTTTCATGTAAATCTAAATCATGCTCTTTAAGCATGTTTAGATGATATGTGTCTATTTTTATATGTAAACTCCTGTACCATGAAAACATTACTGAATTTTATATAAATTTAAATTTGTACGTATAGTGTTATTACTATGTGTAGTAGATGGAGCGCTACAGTATTGTGACTTGATTTTTCTCAGAATTTTTTTTTTTTTTTTTTTATGTTTCCTCTTTTGTTTCATGAAATTTTTTAGAATTTCAAATTAAAACAAAAAAAAAGAAGGTTACTTTCCTAGCATGGGCGAATCGACAGAATTCTATGGTGGTAAAATCCTCTTTGATTATACATGAAAGTGTATAATAATTGCTTGTCTAAAAATTCCTAATATAAAAGTGGACCTCACATATATGTTATGAACATTTCACGGTGCATGACTATTCAAGATGAAGTGTTTTGTGTAATCCAGAAGTGTAATTATAAGTTTGTGTAATTTGGCTTAATGCTCTTTTTTTTTTTTTTTCACAGCAGAATAATAACTTAATTTATAATTCAGTGTCAAAACTCTGGATGTAATGCACACATGTTTTGAATAGTTTGGGCATGAATATTCAAGTTTTGTTTCGTATAATCTGGAAGTATAATTATAAGTTTGTATAATTTGACTAAATGCACTTTTTTGTACAGCAGAATGAACTAAATGCATAATTTAATTTATTGTTATGCAAATAAATAATGAAGTAATTTTTTTTTAAAAAAATTTCCACATAAATTGTAAAATTTTACCATATAAGTAATTGTCAAATGTTCAATTAAACAATGGAAATTGTAGCTTTGTAAGATTTATTTGGTGTTTAAATGATATACATGGTAGGCTGAGCAAAAAGACTTTCTTTTTAATTGCAGCTAGTTCGTAAAAGCTGCCTTATGACTACATGTTTCACAAAAAGTTTCATCAAATTAGTCAAGAAATTTTCTGATAATCAATTTATAATTCTCAGTGGCAGATATTATAAAAATATAGTTCTTCAGCATTCTGTATAGAAATCCTTTCGGTTTTTGTATTTCCTTCTTTACAAACCCTTGGAGAAGTTCTTAAAACTTTCATAAGGTTCCCAAACTACCTGCTGGAACCGTATTGGATGGGTGTCATGGCTCAATAGGGTGTTTCAAATAGGCTGCATTGAAATCATTTGAATGATTAGACCCATGGTTCCAAATTCTGAAATGCTTTGAACAATGTACACTTTTGGACTATTGCAGCTTTGGTTATGTGATACATATTAATAGGAAGGTATAAAATGTAACTTTTTATACAAACTTGCTACAAGGAAAATTTAAATTAACAAATAATTCCTTATTCATTAAAATATTTTTTGGAAAAACAAAACTGGTTCTTAAATAAGCAAAACTGGCAAAGTTATAGGATTTAAACCAATTTAACCAGATTAAAAGAATGGCAAAATCATAAATTTTAGGGGGTTGTACAAAAATTGAATTTCATTAGATAAAATTTCCATTGCAAAACTTATTTGCCTACCTATATTTAGCAAAAATTTTATACAGTCCCCAATTCTCTGTTAGAAACTTAAATTAATGATATTTTTGGTAATTTTTATCATATGGCAGTGGCACGTTTTTGTTTGACTAATTGAGTTATGAAAAATATTTTTATAATTGAAAATTTCAGGGGTTGAACAAAAATTGAATTTCGTTAGATAAAATTTCCATTACAAAACTTATATGTATATGTATTTTTAGCAAAAATGTTATATAGTCTATGTCGAAACTTTAATTAATCATATTTCAGGTAATTTTCATCATATAGCAGTGGAACTTTTCGTTTGACTAATTGAGTCATAAAAAATATGTTTATAATGGAAAAAATTTTTAGGGTGAAATTAAAAGTTACATTTAATACTTTTGTACTAAAAGGCCTTACAAGATTAAAATGTGCATACAATGATAGTCTACCATAATTAAAAAATTTTGTAAATTGAAGCCATGGGTCTACGACAAATAGATCAGGAGATATTTAGTCATGCCATCTTTTTGAAATGCCTTGCAAAGTTTAATGTAATTCTGACAAAGTTGTTTAATTCATACCTGCTATTTTTTTTTTAATGAAAGTTATTCAAAGTATGTAATAAGTATCTTTGTAAAGCATGTTTTGGTCTGTTTTAGAAATATTTGCAATAAAAGAATTTTTTGAAAACTAGTTGAATGTTTATTAGTATGAATATAATTTTTTTTTTTAATTCCCTAAAAATTTACTATAGAGCTATTGTCACTAATTCTAAAAATGTACTATTCATACATGTAGCTCAAAATGGTGCATGTGTCATGATAGGTGCTTAACAAATGTAATATCTAACAACCACTTACCTCAGATGCCATCATTTGGGTGGTGTATGCAACACCAGGTTTAATAAGCTAACTAATTATGATATTCTTAACTTAAAGGTTACTTAAATGTAGTTTGGCAAAATTTTTATTACACTTCGAGATTATGATGCATGAAATTTATACTTATATACATAATATATAGATATCTATAAAATTCATTAACACAATTTTAACATAGCCGAAATGCTTCTCAATCATATTTGAACTCACTTATATGTAATAAAATCTAGAATTAACATATACAATTCCATAACCAGGCAAAATTTTTATTACACTTCGAGATTATATTTATGCATGAAATTTATACTTATATACACAACATTTAGGTATCTATGAAATTCTTTAACATAACCAAAATACTTCTCAGTCATATTTAAACTCGCTTATATGCAATAAAATCTATAGTTAACATCTACAATCCCTTCCCATAACCAGGCATCCAGAATTCTTTATCAAGACAAATGTTTAAATTACATTGATATGCAGTTGAAGAGTGGATGCATCAGCTTGAAGTACAAATTCACATCATCTGAGTGTATCAATCTTGTAACATTCATGAAATCTTTAAGAACACAAATATAGCATATAACCATCGATGCAAATCGCAGATGGCACATGATACTGTGATGCAGCTATTTCTTGATTGACACTATGAAACATACTACTTGTATGTAATCAAATATAAATTGACATGGCAATGATTAGGAACATATGCAAATCAGATATAGCACAGAATACTGGAATGCAGATAATTCTTGATTGACATATTTAAAGCATATTACTGTCAAAGGCCCAGACCACTCGGCTCGTCCAAGGACTTAGAGCAGCAAGATGAGTGGCCGGAAGCATATTACTGTTACATAATTAATTAAAAACTGACAAGACGGTGATGAATAACTATTAGTAGAAAGGAGATTTGAATCTTTTATTAAAAAACCTGGCCTTGCATCAAATAGGGAATGTTAATGTTTTAAAAAAAAAAACGGAACTGGTAAAGCATATACATAATCAGGGGCTGCTCTATATTTCTGATTATTTTCACCAAATGGAGTTTTTATTTGCCAAATTTTATTTTGACATTCCATTTGAGATATTTGATTTAATTTATAAATTCTCAAATCTCAAAGGTCATCGTCATGGAAAAAGCACAGTAGCAGGCAGTATTTCATGACATTTTGGAAGGTGGGGAGTGAGTAAGGCCGGATTCATACTGACGCGTTCGTCCGTTGCGTTGCCTATCCGTCAGAGGAGCAACGCAGAGCATTGATTCACACTAATCCGTCAACGCATGGAGTTCTCGAGCACAAGGGATTTTCCTCTTTTTCCACGCTGTATGAGGCGATGGGGGTGCAAATGGTGTGGAAAAGAAGAAATCTTTGTGCGGCTCAACTTGATTGGTTAGGATTTGTTTACTATTTGACAGCAGCTGTTCGATTGATTTTCATATTGTTCTATGATAATATATTCATATTGAGGTCTGGTCAATTAGCGCAGGCCCGATTTGTTCCGTGAGTTGGGTCGAGCTCAGTATTTAAAAAGTCGGGCTGGGCGTATTTAAATTTGAAAAAAATTTAAGTGAATTTTAATAGAGTGCATGAGATTATTGTGTTGAATTTAGCTATATGTAAATATAAATGTTTGAAAAACTTTTATCTTAGTTCTTTATACAAACACATTTGAATAAAAAGCATTTCGGCCGTGACTTAATGGTCCTTGGGCCGGGAACGTGTTCTAAATTTGTAAATTTCTTTGGACAAGGCCGGCATGTCCCCCTACAAACTTTATGGAGGGCTTCATATTTCAGTTCCCCTTGTGAATATTTCATGTCTTCTCCAGCTTAAAAAAATTACTGGAAGTATCGGGCTTCCCGTTCGAGTGGTGTCCGCTCCCCCGGGCCGGGTGAAGGATACAATCTCATATTTTCTGGGATATGGCCATATCCCAGTATATATGTAAATCTGTTTCTTCAAATTCTCTATTTAGGGATTTTTCAAATGAAATCCTATTTTGGTAAATTCTTGAATTGAGCTTATTTGTATTTACTGTGTATGTTTGACCACAATTCTCGTTTAATATATTTATGAGATTATTTATTTGTGGAAGTCTCTCTCCGCCAATAATGCAAAAATCTTAATTATATAGTAATTTCGAAATACACCAATTTACCAACAATTGAGGATTGATATATTAGCATCTATTGCATCTTCAGAATTAATATCTTTCAGTATAAATTTAAATAAACAGCCTTGGGTTTATATATATATAATTGTAAAAATAAAATCTTTTGAATTTCCATTCATTTTCTTATAAAAGAACTCAGATTTTTAATAGTATGTTGGCTGTGAAAAATCACCTAGTTTATGAGATCTTTACCAGATATGTTACATTTTTAGAAGTAAAGTTGAACAATACTTACCTTAAATATAAATGTTATTTTGCTTTCCAAATTTTATAATTTTTGGCTAACAGGCTTCATGAACCTTATGCACTACTCCGGGGTTTTAGTGCATATGTTAGTAGATTTACCATTTTGCAAATTTGGGGTGCTTCTTAATGACAATTTCGTGCCCATTCTGCTATGCATACTTTTTTTACATTATATTTTGTGTCTTTTGTATATTCATCAGTGTTTGTTAAAGTATTGTTTGGCTACCAAGGTATTACTATTTACAAAATACCTAGACTTTCTTGGTATTTTAAGTTTTACTACTTAGATGGTGACAAGTATTATCCAAACACAAAAAATTTAATCTACTTTTTTAAGCAGTAAATTAATTTCATATCTAATCCAACTTAAGCTAATCCTGTTTTCTGATGTGGAACAATCAAATATTAACATGATTTAGCTTTAACTGACTTCACAATTATATTCTGCAACTGTCAGCAAATATTGAAATAGACAAATATGATTAATAAACAACTGACTCATAGTTAATGAGAATAGTGCTAAAAAATTATTAAACCAGATGTCAGCATTTTGTGTAAAGTATAAATATAATCTGACAAGACAAATGCTTATTTCTCTCACATAAACCAATGCTCTTCCTAGCTTTAGTATCTTCAATAAAACAATGCACATTACTACAAATTCTTTTCGCTTCTTATCATTATTCGATCTTTGAAATATTAAATTGCTTTAACAGATTAAATTTGGTAAACTGAAGTTTATGGAAGAAGAAATTGACATTTTAAAAAGATTGCAGTAACTTCTTTCTTATAATATATATTTTTACCTAACATATTCGTCAAAGTAAAAAGAAGGAAATCTGAGTGATAAAAATTGCCAATAAAGCACCATTAAGCTTTCCGATATATTTTAGCAGTAAAATCAGCTTACCTTTATAAATAAAACTATTTTCCCATAATATTGAAACTTTTAACATTTCCACTTGCATTTATAATTTTTCTTTTTTTTCTATTTTTTTAATCAGTTTAGAATGCTTTCAGGCCAACAACTTTATAATACCAGCAAATAGCAAAAATGTTTGATAACCTCACTCAATTTCAAGTAGGATTTTACGGAGTATTTCACATTACTTCATGGAGAATACAAAATAGATAAAAGGAATAATCCACATTGTCGTGTATTTTAAAATTATGTTGGTTTGAGAGCAATCAAAACAGGCTTGTTGAAAACCCAGACCAGCCAAGAGTATATAGCAGCTGGTAACAAGCTGTTTGTTGCAATATCAATATATATATATAGTTTAATTAAATAAATAGTATTTATAAATATAAATGAAATTCACATCATTGATGGTACAGCTCCATCAGGCCATCTTATAGGTTTTCTCAGTAGTTCCTCTTTGTGGCTACTTCGCCAGTTTTGTTTTTCACATCGACATCAAAATAATATGCAAATTATATTTAACAATAAAAAAAATTTAATCCAATTGGACTTCCAGGATAAACATTTAGTTAAAAAAATAAAATGTGCTCATTTTGTTAGAATTTGAGTTGTGATAGCTTTGAAATTTTAAATGTAAAAATTAAGTTCAGTAGTTGACATGCTCACAAAAACACATTTTGATTTTATTAATATGATTTTAATAATGCTTTTTCATCTTTCAAACCTGTAATGTTATATTTTTTACATCAATATAATAAAACTAGCTTATAACCATTGAAAATCAATGATGCAAGATGTGCTTGTATAAATTTTTTCAGATATTGTTTTTACTTCCACTCAAACCAGAAAAATACTGAATAATGAAAAAAGAAAACAAAGAAATGAATTATCATTAAAGAAGAAAAATAATTATTTTTTATTAATGCATTAACATTAATTGAATGGAAATGAAGAACAGATGTTTCTTATAATAAATCTAATAGAATATTTCAGTATATTTAGTATTTCCACATATTTAGTAATTTTTTTTTTTTTTAGCAAATTAACCGAAATCCACATTTGAATCTAAACTAAAATCCAATATAACTAACTGCGAATCCAGTTTTGAAAACATATCTGAATTAGAATTCCAAATTTGTTGATCAACTGCCCATTGCTAAAATATTTTCCCTCTATACAGAAAAGTGTTGAACTTATTGGGTCTTACAGCAGTCTGATAAATATTTTTATCATAGAGATATTTCTTCGTTTATGTGTAACCATATTAGTTTCCATATTTTAAATATCTGCAAGCCCTTTTAGTTAGGTGACAGTTTGCTTACAACAATGGTAATATGAATAGCCATTGTTATAAGATAGTTAAAAACGAGTCTAATATTCAGCTTCGCTTCTACAGAGAACATTTTAATAAGAACAGTGAAGCTGAATATTGGACTTGTCTTATTCAATATTTTTCACCAGACAGAACACATATTGGGGCCAGCAAACCCCTCCGAAAGACTTTGCATCATAATTACTCATGTACCCTTTTGGAGTAAGAACTAAATACTTACGATATTTTTGTTCCAACATTGAATCCCAATGGATAAATTCAAAACATACTAATTAACAATAAAATCAAATACATAAATTTAATTTGTTTATTTTTCAGAAGTATACAGCTAAAATTTTTAGATATAAGAAATAAAATATTTTATAACAGATTATGTTCAACAAATATGAATATTTTTTTAAAACAAAACTAGATCCAGTCAAACTTTCTTTAAATTTTCTAGTCCATACTTGAATTCAGAAAAACCTGTAAAAAATAAAATGTATAGTTTTAAAGAAATATCATTTTCAACTATTTTACAAAATTAAATGAATAGAATATCAACAAAGGCCTGACATAAATCACACATGGGCAACCCATGTCTTCATTTTTTTTTGTTATGAATACTTTTTTTTTTAAACTTTAAAATTCTATTTGAAATTTCTGCATTTGGATTAATGTATACCATAAAGCAGTAGATTTTGATCATAAAAGTGAGGCTTTCAGTTCTATCGTTAGTCGTACCTGATAAAAAAAAGTAACCACTGGCTGTCAGCTAGTTATACAAAAATGCAATTTTCTACAACCAAATATGACTTTTATGCAGGAGATGCAGATTGAAAATAGTGTAGCTATCTTAGCTTATATGAAACATTTTCAAAAAATAATATTTCATGGACAATGAAAATGCTTCTAAAATATTGAAATGATATGAAGCTTTAACTATAGTGCCAACAAGTTGCTAAATCTTAATCCCCATTAGCATGGCATATTTCACATGTCATGTTTCTATATATATAATGGTCATTAGCAATTCTTCCTTTTATGCAATATTTTCATCATATGTTTACAAACTGATCATTGAGAACAAACACTCAGGGCTGTGCAGTCAGAGTTAGTAAAAATATACCGACTCTGACTCCTAAATTAAACTATATAAAAGTAATTTTATCTTGGAATATTAAATTCTTTCATTAGTTAAAATAGTTTTAAAAAATCATTAAATGTTTACCAATTAAAAAACTAATGAATTGAAAAATTAAAAATTGTTATCTATAACAGTCACTATTTTAGCAATAACTTTTATAAACAAATAATATGTGAGCACTATTTTATCTAGATATAAGTTGCTATACTACACTACCTAAAAATAAAATGTGACCTATGCAAACTAAATACATGCACCCACTATTCAGTGGAATAGGCTGTGCTAACAAAGAAAATATTAAAATGCAGCTTACGCATATTAAAAAATATATGCCTGCTACAGTGTGGCATGTGCTACTACTTGGCATCATAGCCTGCTTATGTGCCTAAATAAACACCTTCTGCGTGGGCAATAAATGCACTTGATATGTTGATGCATACTGTGGTGGTGTCCCAAACTAGCAGTAACTTTTTAAGACAAATGGGTTATGTATTACATGTGCAATATATGAATCATATTAAAATTGGTCCTACAATGAATGCAGTTTAAATTCAATTTGATCCTTTTCACGATAGTTATAATTTAATTTGGAACAGGTTATTTTCACAAGATACAATTTAAATCTAAAACCAGTAACTTTTACAGTTGATTTCAAATTGTTTAGCTTGCTTATATAAAACTGGAAATCAGAATAAAATTAGCATTTATTCTAAGAAATTTTAGTTGACCAGATTGATTATTGTAATGAAAATGAAAATTTTAATTTTCAAAACTTTAATTTTAAAAATGCTAAATTTAATTTTTTGATAATATTTCTTTACTCAGTGAGCTGCTTGCATGCACAGATCAGGTGTTTCCGAATGATCATTGGAAAGTCCTTGAAAATGAAATGACTAACCCACATGTGTGTGTTAGAGACTGATAAACAAATCACGAGGATTCAAATTGCAGATTATGAATTAAAATGACTACAGCAAGATTGTATTTATATGTTAGATGTGTTTGTCATAAAAACTTACTTAGCATATATTATAAATATGGAACAGATGACCCCACAAAGTTCTATATACAAGTATTTAACTTTTAACAGCACAGCAACTTCTAATGTTTACTTAAATTCATCCACTTTACACTTTTTAATCACCAATTAAGGAATTTCTAATTTACAGTATATTAACTAGGAATAGTAAATGTCAAGCACTGAAATTAATGTGACAAAAACACACCTTAACTTCTTCACAATCTTAAGGGATCATAGCAGAGGATGTGTGCACCAGCTGTAGATTTTTCAGTCCTTCAAGAAATATATCTTTCTAGACACTTTAAATTCCTGTAACAAATTAAATCAGAATTAGTATCACTTTATAACCCTTGGTAAAAAAAAACACATCAAAACTGCTTGTCCTTAACTATTAGAATGAATATTTTTAAATTATGGTATCTAGCTGTAGATAAATATTCATGGTAATAAATATCAGACTTGAACTTGAATACCACACGAACCTTGAAGAATATTGCTAAATAGATTTCTTCTGTATTCAAACAAGTTAGCAAAATGAAAATATAACAAATCTAATTGTAATGCTGCACATAATAAGCTATAAAATTCTACTAATAACGAGTGAATAATTCAGAAATTTCAGCTCAGTGATTACTCGCCAAAAGTTTTTTCACATACCAGTATTATATAAATATAATAGCTGTGCTTTTAACTCTTTTGGCATTTTTTTCTTGAAAAAAAAAAACAACAACTAATAATTACAATAAAATTTATAGACAATTATGTAAAAAAATTAACATAAATATATACATAACATATCAGCGATTAAGATGTTGCTTACAGATGTAATGGACAAAATGTTGTTACACAAATATTGATTTACAATTGCAAAATCTAAAAGTCACTATTTTCAAGATCTCTGGGATTTACACATAAAATGCGAGTAAGTACAAACCGCCTGTTACACAGAAGTGCATTGGCACTGGATAAAAGAGAACATACATTTCATATTAACAGTGGCAAATCATGGGAGAATGTGGCCCCAGCAATCTTTTCCGAAGAGCCCCCCCCCCCTCCCCACACACATACTCTAAAAGCCAGTTTAGAAAAAAAAAAGTACTTAAAAATAAACACGTTGAATCTCGTTCTATACAAATCCTGGTACGCTTTTTTTTTTCATCTAATAAACATACTTGAAATATTTGCACCCAAAAGTTTGAACAGAAATTAAATTAAGATGAGAATAATAATATTTTATGAAAATATTAAACGATACAAGTGTTTAAATATTATACATTTTTATTTGTTAAACTGTGCAGTAAATATTGATATTACAGCACAATACTAAGAAAAGAGTTAAAACTTTTTATGGTACTTTAAATTGGACATTTTCTGGCTTTTGATGCAATAAAGTATCAATAAGTAAAATCTAACGTTTTAACAAGGTAGTTTTCAATGATAAGAATTGACAAATGATTTGATGACCTCTTTTCAGTCATTACACTTCTTAAGTTGTTTTTGATTAGTTTTAATTTAGAGAATGGCCTTTCCCCACTAGCGTTGGAGATCATCAAACGCAGATAAGTATGAAGTACTATTTCAACATTTGGAAATGCTTGAATTATGTTTTCTCCACATTGATACGAATACAAACACTTTAAATCCACTTTTTGGGATTCATTTTCGAGTTCGTCCTTATTTCCTTCTTCACTATTAAAAATCTTTAAGAAATTTTTTTTTTTCTTAAAGATATTTTACTTTTATTTTTCGTTCAAAATGAGGCTCTCCTCTGAAGCGAGGTCCCTGGCATTCGTCAGTATATAAATTCACCACTGCATCTTAACTATTATTTTGCATGAAACAAACAAATATATTGGTACAGCCTGCATATCGTGTTAACCAATATTTCACTTTCGTGTTAAGTAGTCTCAATAGTATATATTATCAGAACACTCATAGCTAGGACGAGGACCCTGTGTTGAAGTTGATAAATGCTAATATAAATACCAAAATAAATTGTACAATAAAAAAAATTACAAAAGTGTATAAGATTCCTAAATTTGCATGCCACATAACAAATATGCTATATGTGAAGTCTGCAACAAAATATGGTTTGGGTTGTTTACTTTATTCACATAAGGATACAGAATATGGAATGCTTAAAAACAACACACATTATACTTAGGACTCAAAAACATACTAAACACATTATACAAATAATTATTTAAATCATTATTTTCGGATTTAATTATAATTTATTGAAAAACTGTTATATCTAAAGGGAATTTCAACAATTTATAAATAGCATCACATACTACACATCCTGACAGATTTCTTAACTATGTGAAAAAGTATGACATCGCAAAACTTTGCAAAAATGATCGAAAAAGATCTATAAAAACAAGAATCAGCAGCGAGAGAGATGATGAAATACACAGAAGACTATTGAAATGCAGATTCAATAGTCTTCTGTGTATTTCATCAATAGTCTTCTGTGTATTTCATTTTTGCAAACTTTGCAAAAATGATCGAAAAAGATCTATAAAAACAAGAATCAGCAGCGAGAGAGATGATGAAATACACAGAAGACTATTGAAATGCAGATTCCCAAAACGTCGCGCGCTGATTGGATGTCCGGAAAGGCTACCAGTTTGGCGAAATAAACGGAATGAAATGTAACCCTGTGCCGGTGCATGGCGCCAAATTGGCGCGCTTTTGTACTTTGAAATCTGGGGTGTGGGCTAATCTCCCGATCGACCAACTTGAAATACCGATAAAGTCCGGAAGGGATAGAAATATTTGGTATGGTCATGATGAATAACTGAGTGCGATTAAATGCTATGTTTCTACAAAATATTTACAATAAATTTTACTCAAATATCCATTCATTGAGAGCGTACTAGTTTACATTGAACATTAGATGTGGGGAGATTACTTTAATCACATTTTTAAATTGGATCAAGTCGGGTCATTGTACAGTTCCAAATTAGTAAATTAGGCGATCGGTATACATTAAAATAAAATTTTATGACCACACGTTCAAATGAACAAGTGATCACACAAGTAATTTATCTAATGATCGTCAAATTGGCATAGATTTAAGAGTAAACTTCCCATGTTTCTTTTAAATAAACAAATAATAACTCACCAATCAGAATATTTTTCATATAGTCTGCTGTATATCCGAAATCATTCTTGCATTTGGTAATCCTGTGATCGAAGTGACGGCCATCTTGTTTATCAAGAGAAGCCTTTTCAGAAGGTAACGCATCACGTGACCGTCACCTTCGTGAACTAAAGAGGCCATACAGGGGTCATAAACACAAGCGGCTAGGGACAGGAAGGCTCCTAATGTTAAAACTTAGAAAAATTTTTGACCACTGAAGATAGGGAATTTTTGAAAATCTGTAGGGGAGATATAGGGAATTTTCTAGATAGAACGGCTTTTCGGCAGTACGATTGGACTTAGCTTTTTTTTCACAATTGGGACAGAACGGCTCCCGTATATATTTCAGTAGAGGACGGGACTTGTAAAATTTTCAAACTTTCGGACAGAACGGCTCCAGTTGGACTTAGCTTTTTTTTCATAATTTGGACAGAACGGCTCCCATATATATTTCGGTAGAAGACGGGACTTGTAAAATTTTCAAACTTTCGGACAGAACGGCTCCAGTTGGACTTAGCTTTTTTTTCATAATTTGGACAGAACGGCTCCCATATATATTTCGGTAGAAGACGGGACTTGTAAAATTTTCAAACTTTGGGACAGAACGGCTCCAGTTGGACTTAGCTTTTTTTTCATAATTTGGACAGAACGGCTCCCATATATATTTCGGTAGAAGACGGGACTTGTAAAATTTTCAAACTTTCGGACAGAACAGCTCCAATTGGACTTAGCTTTTTTTCACAATTTGGACAGAACGACTTTTTCATATTTTATATATATTTCAGTAGAGGACGATGCTTGCGATTTTTTCAAACTTTCTAATAAAACGGCTCTTAAAAGTAAAATATAGAATGTCTTTTGTGGAAAGACTGGAATTAGATCTTTTATTTATTTTTTTTTTCCAAGATATTGGGCAGGATATTTTTGGAGCAATTTGACAGTATTTTCCTTTTTTATTATTTGGAAGAGAATGGCTTCCTAACATAAAAAGATAAACACTTAAGATTTACTTAGTGATTATGTCATGATAAATTTAGGCCTATTTTTTAATATAATCTTTTATTTGATATTTTTAGGATTTTTGAAAATATTGATTAAACTTAAAAAATGATACTTTTTCACTGGAATATAGGCCAAGATATTTGATATGCAGTTAATAATATTGCAAATAATTATTTCAACATTATATATGTAATAAAGGAATCAACAGTTTTATTAAATTTATATAAAATATTGACTTTGAATTTTACAAGTATATAAAATTTACAATGTATATTACTTTTTAAATATTTTTAATTATTGATGCTTATCAATTTGTCATTACACTATAACTGAGTCTAAAATTATTGATCAGCTTGGAATTGGGGGGTAATTCTTATCGGTTTTATCAAAAGAAAATCAGGATAATCTTTTATTAGGCATGTGTAGTCAGCTATATATCCAAGGGAAAAGTATTTTGGTGGAGGACTTTCAGAGGGAAGCTCTTTGAAATAAAGTGACTTTCATTTGAAAGGGGTTCCCACATCATCTAAATTACTTTGATGATATAAATTTGTTTCGAAGGCCTTTGCAATATAATAATTAAATTTATTAGAAGCTGTTTCTTATATTGTTATATTATTGTAAAAATTACATACCTGATTCACAAGACACACCTGTATGTAATATGTGATACATCTGTACAAGCATACATCTATATACACTATACGGTACCACAGGACCGGTTTTACTCCTAAAAAAAGAGCTCCTGTAGACAACTGTTAACAACATTAGTAGAGTATCTGAAATTATAGAAAAGTGTAACTCCAGTCATGTCACTAATGCTGTTAACAGAGATACAGGACCGGTTTCGCTCTCATTTGAGCTCATCAGCTGTGGATAACTGAAGTAGACATTTTCTAAAAACTGTCAGTCAAGCTGATTAATTAAGGAAAAAATTATAATACTTCCAGTATAGCAATCAGCATTCAAGTAAGAGGTAGTTTAAATAGCATTCTTTAGCCTCTAGAATAATCTGTTGCACTATAAATTTATTAGAAGCTATTTCTCATAGCGTTATATTGTAAGAATTACATACCCGAATCACAAGATACACCTGTATGTAATATGTGATACATCTGTACAAGCATACATCTTTATACACTATACGGTACCACAGGACCGGTTTTGCTCCTAAAGAAAGAGCTCCTGTAGATAACTGTTAACAACATTAGTAGAGTATCTGAAATTAGAAAAGTGTAACTCCAGTCATGTCACCAATGCTGTTAACAGAGATACAGGACCGGTTTCGCTCTCATTTGAGCTCATCAGCTGTGGATAACTGAAGTAGACATTTTCTAAAAACTGTCAGTCAAGCTGATTAATTAAGGAAAAAATTATAATACTTCCAGTATAGCATTCTTTAGCCTCTAGAATAATCTGTTGCACTATAAATTTATTAGAAGCTATTTCTCATAGCGTTATATTGTAAGAATTACATACCCGAATCACAAGATACACCTGTATGTGTACCTATCAAATTTACTAGTTTACGAATAGTTATGCAGTGGTAAATATAACGCTTGTAACAAGATGAACACCACACGTTCATATTCAGCTACAGATCATTATATATCCACGCATACACAAATGTAATGGTCGTGTAAAATTAAAATCAGAAATTTTTGTGTTAATTTAAACGTAATCATAGAAATGTAATGGTCGGGTCAAATTTACATTACAAAAGAACGTTTAAATATCAGTAAGAATAGAAACACTAGGCTGAATTCAATTTATTAAATTTTACTAGTCATGAATCAAATTTACTAGTTATATATTCACGCAAACACAAATCTAATGGTCAAGTAAAATTAAAACCAGAAATTTCACCAGAACATCATTAATCAAATGCAAATAGAAAGGATTAGTTATGCACGTGCGAAAAATATACGAATCCTCAGATAACGATCGATCGAATCATATATATAATAATCATCAAGAACTTCAAATTAAAGGAAATAATGCTCATTAAAACTTACCACGTGCTAAATATAGGAAGAAATAGTTATGCACATGCTAAATATACGAATCAAATGCAAATAAAAGTTATGCACGTGCTAAATATAGGAAGAAATAGTTATGCACATGCTAAATATACGAATCAAATGCAAATAAAAGATATACACGTGCTAAATATACGAAAATAGACAGGAATAGTTATGCACGTGCTAAATATACGAATCAAATGCAAATAAAAGACATACGAGTCCTCAGACAACGATCGATTAAAGGAAACTTAAAGGATTAAACGAAATTAAAGGAAATAATGATCATTAAAACTTACCACGTGCTCAGATTTTCTGTAACACACCAACCACAGAATACTATATAGTAGTCTGTGACACCAACACTACACAAGCAAAACACAATACTGAATATTTTCCCTCAGGATGTCCCTATTCCTCAAATTCCCTACAGCATCAGCGCCACCTAGTGGTTTCGGAATTTAACATTACGGAGCCTTCCTGTCCGTAGCTGCTTTTGTCATAAACCAAACCTCCTACGTCATCGGAAAGGGTGTTAGGAAATTGTGCTTGCTAATGCTAAACGTATGAGCGACATAGGGTATCTCCAGAACATTGGATATTTTATCATTATTTCATAGCCATTACAGGTATGTCTGTTTTACTATGTGTTCGTTAATGTTTCTGACAGTCGCTGCCGAAAAAAAAATTAAATTTTTTTGGTAATTTTTGCAGTTTTTATCATTTTTCTTGCATCATACGTTAAGCCTTGTCATTCAATGTTCGTGGTATATGTTAACGGAAATGTAGGGGCAGAGTTTTGTAATTTATCGTGTTTTATACTTTTGTATTTTATCATTTATTAAAGCTTTGACTGTCTTTCTATGCATACGTTATTGTTTTACGTAATTTCTGTCGGTAACCCTGTGATATTTTGTATTTGTTTTCATTTAATGTTCATAGCGTATGTGAATATTATTGAATTGCTATCTCAAAACATTTTCTATCTAAAAAGTGTTTAGCTTGTTTATTTATTAGGCTTCACTTATATTTATTTATTATTTAGAAATTTTTTGCCATCAATATTTAATTTTGTCTGATCTGCAGTTTATGTTGGAATTGTGAATGTGGAGTGTACTATATGCTCCTTACTTTGTTTGCCAAGGAATTTGGAGTATTAATAGCAGTAGTTGCATATATTTAAGCTAAATCCTAGTGACCTAACTCTATTGTTTAGCGTATATGAAAAACCTGAACATAGTAGTTAGATTTCTTGGTGGGCTTTTTCATGACTAAAGGGCATGCTCTGTTGTATATTCAAATGTAAAGCTTATTTAGTACTTTCATAAAGAAGTATATTTAATATTATATTGTTCGTAACAGATTTACGGCTTACTTTTATATTTTGATTATTCTTTTTAAATTATTTAGTTTTTATTATAATTCATTGAATTTTAATAACTAAAAATGCCAAGTGTGTTCTTGATGTTGTTCCTGGTTGTTTTATTATAAAAATGGTTCCAAAGTTAGCAGCTTTAAATTTCCTGTTAATGAAGAACTAAAAAAGGTGGATTTTGTTAATATCTAGAACTAGCAAGTTTCAAAATATTCAAAGGTAAGCTCTATTTTCTCATTAATAACATTAACCGGGAACTTGCCGTCTGGGAGACTGCTGCATTTACAAATCTTCCCTTTACACAAAATGAACTTGTCCTCAATCTTATCACTCCACCTAATTGTTACGCTATTAGTCTTCTCCCCCCCCCACCTCATTCGCAACACTTGCACATTCTTAGTTATTGAAAGAAAAAAATATTTTTATTAGATGCAGTCTGCTAGACGGTACGTTTCTGTTTACGTAATTTTTTCCTGTGAAATATCTACATGACGGGACCGTCAAAGCGAATATGGTGATAAAGACTTTGAAGAGACTATTTTGCGATGGTTTAATGAAGTTGGAAATGATGTTAGTGATATAGATAGTATTTTAGAAGATGAATATATAAATTCCGAACATGAAAGTGATTCAACGTTGTCAGAAAAATCGGGTGAAAATGGAGAGATAAGAAATAATGAAAACTTAGTGGATATTAAATATATATATGGAAAACATCAGTACCGATGGTCTGTTTCAGAAGTTCGACCCTCGTCACGAACAATAAAAACACAATATAATCATAAAAGTGCCAGTTTTATGAGGTATCTTTACAATGCATACATATATTGTGGTAAAAAGACTCTGACCGAATTGGGCTACAATCTGAATACAGAAAATTTTCTAAACCAACGTAGTCTGTTTTGCACCTTGTTCAACCTATTTTTGGAGCAAATCGAAATGTTACTGCGGATAATTGGTTCTCGTTCATAGAACTTGTAGACATCCTATTGAAAAAACAAGCTAACTTACATCGGTACAATGAAAAGAAAACAAAAGAGAAATTCCACCCAAATTTTTACCTAATAAAACAAGAGAAGTTGGAACAACATTATATGGCTTTCGAGAGGAATCTAGAATAATTTCGCATATCAACAGGAAAGGTAAAGCAGCAGTACTCATCTCTTCAATGCATGACAGAGTTTGCACTGATATTGAAACGCAGAAACCTAAAATTATCGCATATTATAATGCAAACAAAGGTGGAATAGATAGTTTTGATGAGAAATGCTCCAAACATTCCTCAAGTCGTCGCACACGCAGATGGCCTTTAGCTGTTTTTTCCGCATTCTGGATGTTTCAATAGTAAATTCATACATTTTACATCAGTGCTACAAGGATAATGAGGAAATAAAGGAAAAGTATGTATTTGCGAAGTTATTAGCATCCACACTAGTCCAGGAACATATGGAAAGTCGACTCGAGAATTGCACTTTATAATGGCTCTAATCTTTATGAGGTAAGGATAAGAATTATTTCACTTACGGTATTTAATTCATTTAAATTTGTCTTTTTATTTCAATTGCATCATTGTCTTATTTTTTTGCATGTATATATTTTAATATCGTATTGATAATTCTTTTGTGCATGATTTCAATTATAAATCTAGATGATGTCTTACTTGGGCAGCATCGATTTTTTTATTATGTGGTCTACGTTTTGATACTTTTTAATTTTTATTGAGGAACGAAGACAATTAGAGACCATTATTTGCTTTCCTTGCAGTATGTATATACATATATGTTATGTATATTTTTATTGTTTATAATGAAAATAAAGCATATTTGTTTCCCTTTTCTATGAGTATTTATTATTTCTTTACTTGAAATATATTTATAGTATTCTGACTGTAGTAAAAATTGTATCGTCCAATGTCGAATTTTGAAATTCAAGCTTTATCATAACCGATAACTTTTTGAATTTTATAAAAATGTTACATATTTCGCCAATTTGGTAAAAGAGTAATTGAGAAACAGGGCCAGTAACAGAAACATATTTGAGTAAATGGTAAGGAAACTCTGCTCGTACCTTGCTATGCTTATAAATATGAATATCAATCATCCCCTTGGGGACAGCTGAAAATAATTCTTGGATGGACAGTGAAATGTGAATCAAAATATAAATTTCCTAAACAGTTGCCTATGTGATATTGTGCCTCTGCATATATCTAACAGTTCATACATAGTTTCAATGGTTGATGGGTATTATATATTTTCAGCATTTGTTTACAACATTTAGCAATAAACACTAGTTGAATACCTGTTAAAAATCAACGATCTCACAAATAAGCTATCCCTGAATAATGTAAATAGTTTAATAATTCGTGTTTCACATTTATTTAACATATACTTTCAAACTATCTACCCGTATACAAAATGTGAAGTTTCTATGCTATTGCGATGCATATTTTTTCTATCCCTTCACCTTTCGAATGTTTTTCTGTGTAACCCCCCCCCCCCCCCCTAAATGAACATTTTTGAAAAGCCGTATTCATCTTGGGTTTTTTATCAAATGATTAGCCCATCTACTAAATTTCAAGCCTCTATCACATTGTAAAGGAGGCGTTTTTCATTTGTTAATCAAATCGAATGTTGTAGTGAGCCGCACCCCCTACAATAGCTAATGTTGGAATACTGTACTGAAATTGCCACTTCCTTCCCAACTATTTACCCATGCATCAAATTTGAAGTTATCTTATCGCAAAGTATGCCTTTTATATCATTTCACCTTTCGAATGTTTTTCTGTGTAACCCCCCCCCCCCCCCCCCTAAATGAACATTTTTGAAAAGCCGTATTCATCTTGGGTTTTTTATCAAATGATTAGCCCATCTACTAAATTTCAAGCCTCTATCACATTGTAAAGGAGGCGTTTTTCATTTGTTCATCAAATCGAATGTTGTAGTAAGCCGCACCCACTACAATAGCTAATGTTGGAATACTGAAATTGCCATTTCCTTCCCAACTATACCCATGCATCAAATTTGAAGTTATCTTATCGCAAAGTGTGCCTTTTATTTGAAATATTTCTCATTTTGAAGCGTTTTTTTTTTATCAATTAACCTATATTCGTCTATCATATCACTATATTCATGTTGGGTGTTTTCATTAAATGATTTGCACCATATACCAAATTTCAAGCCTTTATAAAATTTTAAAGGTGTTGTTTCTCATTTATTCGGCAAATCGAACATTTTGGTGTGCGGCACCCCCTTAAGTAGAAAATATTGGAAATCTGAAATTATACACTTTTTTCCTTTCGAACGATTTACCTGTGCGGCACCCCCTTAAGTAGAAAATATTGGAAATCTGAAATTATACACTTTTTTCCTTTCGAATGATTTACCTGTACACCAAATTTGAAGTCTATGTTATCGCAAAGCATGCTTTTCTATCATTTCACTTTTCAAACGTTTTGGTGTGGATCACCCTCTCTTCGGAAAATAAGATTTTTTTCAGGGGTTTTTATTGAACGATCGAGCCATGTACCAGGTTGCAAGTCTATCTATTTGAGAAGTGCCTAAAAAAAGCATGACAGATAAACAGACGGACACTTGGCAATTAGTATATATAGATTTTTTATGTATTTCCAGGGGTTACTCTGGAGTTTTGATTACTTTTATCAAATGAAATCTTTCGTAAAATGGTGTTTTTATCTGCTAAATTTTATTTTGACTTTCTATTTGAAAAATTTGATTTAATTTATAAATTCTCAAATTCCAAAGATCATTGTTTTGGAAAAGTAGTTTTCATTACAATTAGTAAACCATAATTTTTTATTTTGACATCGTCAGAATTCATGATCGCCAAATTGAATTTTTTTTTTCAAAACGTGATAATGACAATCAGCCCCTGTGTAATCCCAATGATCAGTTTTAAAATTTTAAAAATGACAAGTGAAAACTTATTGATAATTTATACAATTGAACAAAAAAATACTAAAAATAATAATTAAAGAATTCATCGAAGAAAAGGAATGCATTCATTTTGCAAAAACATAAATACAATAGAGTCCCTATTATCCAAGCTAATGTGGATTGAAAACAGATTGGATAATGTCACATTCAGTTAACATGGAAAAAAGTTTGTATACTTCAAACTATAATATAGCGCTGATATTTGTGACAATATTCCCCTTCCTATCAAGGACCTCCTTGTTTCTGTTCTTAAGGAAATATAAACTATAAGAAAAAGAATATGTACAATAAATACTTAAATATTATCCTAAAGTTATCGGTTGAATAGGTTATTATTAATATGTGGCAAATTTTTCAGACTTGTTTGGCTATTTTTAGATAATATTTGACAACACTTGTATCAATAGTGTGATGTGTTTTGAAGATGTCCGTTATTGAAAAGGAAGGGAAATTTTGCTGCTGAATCTGCTTCACCCACTTCTAAAGTCACAAGTCGCCACTATTGGCTTCAAAAAATAATTTTTCAATGTGTTCTACTTTAAAGAAGTCACTTTTTCCATGGTGACACCTTACCTATCTCATAAATTTTGACAACCTCCCCCCCACCACCACCACAATTGAAAAACAATATATCTTCATAACATATGTACTCTTCGTAAGATGACTGAAAACAACCATACATTATATACAGTGTTGTTTACATTTTATATGAGATAAAAGAAATATATTTGTGCATACCCAGCAAAGAAAATAAAAACAAGCATATATATTTTTATCCTTAATATTAGTGGCTCACTAGCATGTGCCTGGTGAGGCTTATAAATTTCTTTTATGTTGGGTAGAATGTGGAATAAGTTCACACGTATTTTTTCATTCAGCATTTTTAAGCTGCCACATTTCACTGTTTTAATATTGGTCACCATAGAAAATCCTGCTTTGCAAGACTATGTGGTCGAAAACTTATTCACCATAAAAAATAAACATTTGTTCATAGCATTTAAATTTGTACTAAAGCTTATGTATAAATATTGAAAAAAAAATCATAGAATAATTCAAATTGTTTTATTTACCATGCATAAAATAAACATATTTACATGCATAAAATCGATAGCCAAAGGGCAACAAAAATATAATTATAGCGGGAAGTGACAAATTTTGAAGGAAGAAATTTAATATTTATTCTGTTTATATATAAAAAAAATGCCTTCACCATTTATTGTTTGAATATTTGAAATAATCATACCTCAAAATCATGCTTAAATTTGATGTTCAAAACTATGAAAGTGTGAACTAAGAAAATAAGAAGCCATATCTTACAGTAATGTTACTATTTATAATTTAAATACAACCAAATTCTCAGAAAAGAAGTGAATTTAAGTCTTTATTGAGCTTTCCTCCTATACACACTTATTTACACAGTAATAAAATTTTCTCTTACCTTTCTATAAAGCATAATTATTCATATTTTATTTTGAAATTTCCTTGTTTCCTGAGCAAATCATTGTCAATATAACTTAATTTTTCATTAAATATAGTAAAGTAGTATAAATATAGTATATAGTTAAATATAGTAAGTAGAAAAGTAAAGAAACCTATTTGCATTTAAAAAGTAAACACACTTTTAAAATTGTCAAACATCAAAGACCACCATTATGAGAGATCAATTTTATTTTTCTATAGCAATCAATGCACAGTGCTTCAACACTTTCAACATATTTTATCTTTATATTGATGCATCAATAGTATTGATTTGGCAATGAACTGATGTATTGAAATTTGTACAATGCTTCGTTCACCCACAATTATTTTTAAAAATAATATAAATGTTATATTTTGCATATGGCGATCTTTCAGAAATGGTTAATTTTTCTGAAATCTAGATAAATGATGGCAGTTAGTGACAAAGTGCTGCAAAAAATTACAAAAACTTTATAAACAAGTCATGTTGAATTTAAAAAAAGTATCAAGCACATCTATAGTCATTGACCTAGCATGTGATATTTGGTTTGTAGTTTTACATACAGTCTTCAACAAGATCTTGGATTCACAGTAAAAAAGATTTTAGATATAATATATAGGTATGCAACTATATAATTGAGTAAAGCATACACAATACTTTCATAAAATATAATTACTTAAGATTAAAGATCATTTTTACATTCCCTATAAGACATAGTACACATATATTAAAAGTATTGTAATAAGCCATAAATCAAAACAAAATTTTGATTGTATTTACATGTGCATATTTTGATCAAACTTCATCATTTTCAGTGCTACGACTGTTTTGCATGTGTATATGGTATCTATCTGTGTTATTGCAATGAATGTATGTTATGTTTATATTTGGGCATATAAGAAATTTTTGTGTTATTCAAATTATGAGCTACAGTTTAAATAATTTATGCATGTTTTCTAAACTCTAAATATCAAAATGAAAGTTCTTCATTTTGATTGATAATCATATGACTTTTGTAAAAATGAAAAGTATCATGTGACTTTTGTAAAAGTGATACAAATATAAACACAACACTGTAGCATATTGCAACACTTTCAGAAATGATTGTTTTCTCGATATCGCTTTAAATGATGCCAATTGAGACAAAATACTGCAAAAAGTTACAAAAGCTTTATACTTAAATAAGGCAGGATCGAATTAAAATAAATGTATCAAGCACATCTTTAGTGATGATTTACTGTGATATTTGGTTTGTATTTTTGCATTGAATATTAGACAATATCTTAGATTCACAGTAAAAAATATTACATATATAACATATACATATGCAGATCCTAATTGAGTAAATCATACAAAATACTTACATAAAATGTCATACATAAGATTAAAGATAAAGTTATTTCTCTATTTAGCATATGCATGATAATTTAGCAACAGTTTCAATATAATAACAACAGTTTATAAATTTCGCTTGTAATTCTAAATCTTTTATCGGTTGCTCAGCCTCCCTAGTCAAAAATCTCATGCTATGCTATTGAATTGCAGATAAATTTAAATGAAATTATTTTTTTACAATAAGAAATTAATGCTTTATGCAATGTACACTGTATTGGCAAGTGAAAATTTTTTGGTGAATGAACTCGAAGCTGAAATTCCTTATCGTGCTATACATATTAAAATTAGAAATACATAATAAATACCGATAAAGTATTCAGGGCTATCAACTGAGCAGGGGAAAATACCCAAAAGGTTTGGGGACAAGGACTGCATAAAGTTTATGAATAAAAAGCAATAACTTGTAAAATAGGGAGTAGTAGAGTGCTTGCACATTTGCTACAAAGGGTCCTAAAAACTTTGTCAGCAGCAGTGAAATTATTTCTAATGGTTGGATAACCTTATCTTAATATCCTGTTTAGAACAGATGTCATGATTATGTTCCCTGCATACATGGTATTATATATAGGGATAGTTCTGTAATGGGGGTCGAATGTTTTGAATTTGAGTTTTCGATGGAATAGCACATTTAAAAGTTTAATGCGTGATACAAGAAAACCAGTAAAATATTACCACAAAAAATTCATGAACACAGACTGCATGATACTTTAAGATACTCATAAAAAGGTATACAAATCTACTATGAACAATACAATAGTATACTATATTGCTGAAAAAGCTTTATATTTGAATACACAATTTCAGAGCATGATCTTTAGTCATCAAAAAGCCCACCAAGAAATCCAACTACTATGTTCAGGTTTCTAATATACGCTAAACAATAGAGTTAGATCACTAGGATTTAGCTTAAATATATGTGACTACCGCTATTAGTGCCTCAAGTACCATGGCAAACAAAGTAAAGACATAATACACTCCAAATTCACAATTCCAACATAAACTGCAGATCAGACAAAATTAAATATTGATGGCAAAAAATTTCTAAATAATAAATAAATATAAGTGAAGCCTAATAAATGCCTATTGGCTGTCACAAACTTCTAAAATCTCATTCAAACGGAAAAAACAAAAAAAATGTCTGTGATCCTGCAAAATCTCTGATAAATAAATACACGGAAGCTCGGCATAAATAAAATTCAAGGTAAATAATTTAAACAAACAATATTTTGATGTAGGAATTCGATGTTAACGTGCTATAAACATCAAGTTAAAACCGATACAAAAATATACGGTTTACTGATAGAAATTACGTAAACCAATAACGTATGCATAGAAAGACATATAAACCTTTAAAAAGTTATAAAATGCAAATATATAATAAACGAAAAATTGCAAAATACACTACATCTCTTTACGTACTATAAGCATTGACGTTAAGGCTTAACAGACGATGCACGGAAAATGCATCATTTATTACAAAAATTATCAAAAAAAATAATTTCTTTTACTGGCGGCGACTGCCAGAAACATTAATATACATATAGAAAAGTTTACATACCTGTTATGAGTGTAGAAATATTAAAAGATAACCTCTTTTCACAAGAACTCCATATATCTCCATAAGCTTTACATTAGAGTGCACAATTTTCTAGCACCCTTTTCCGTGACGTCACGAGGGAGTTGGGAGGCCTCTTTAGATCTCGAAGGTGACGCACGTGACCAACGCATCCGTTAAACATGAACTTGAACCATGTTCAACGGATGAACGCACGGTCGTGCGTTCGAGCCTGTGATTGGTTGACGTACAGCTCCCAACGGATGGGCAACGTACGAACGGATCAGTCTGAATCCGGCCTAATTATTTGCCTCAAATACCCTGTAATAAATTAGTCTATGAGGGCTCGACGCAGGGACGTAAGTGCCGGGGGGGTGTGGGGGGGTGTCACCCCCCCCCCTGACTCAAAAAAGTCGGAAAATTTGGCAATCACTCGGAAAAGAAGTCGGAATAAGTGTGAGTTTTGTTCACCATAAATTTCACTTTAAAAACTTATATTTTACTTTAATTTTCTAAATGTTCACTACAAAATCACCGATTCTCTTGTGAAACAAAGTCCATGTTGAAGTAAAGCCATCTGATGAACGTCGGGCAAATGGTTTCTTTGCGGTGTCATAAATCTCATTTAAATACATTTGAGCCACCTGGAAGGGCGATGACAACGAAGGCAGGAAGTCCCCAATCTTTTTCGGCCTTTTATTTGAGGAAATTCGGAGAAGCAGACCTTGCACCCGGAGGGTGCAGATCATTTGTAGTACCCATATGTGGGAACAAAACCATGCAAGAGCAAGTAGGTTTGGTAAGAATTCTTCGGAAAAAATCTATTTTCTTCGCTACGCAATCGGCAAAACAGCATTAGAAAAATACTAAAACACATTGTCCAGGGATTTGGAAAGCAAACCCAGTATGCATTCCCTTAAAAGTGTCTTTAATTGGGCAAGTAATTTATGACGCTCAGAAAACGTTAATGTATGTTCTTTAGAATTCTGAAAAGCATGGAATCTTCATTCAGCCCAGATTGCTTCAATTTTTCGCAGAGCTGGGTTGGGACCGCGTATATTTATAAATTATTTAAAGGCATGCATAAGAATTGTTTATATACGTTTCTCATGATTATTATTTATTTTTATTCCCTTTTTAAATTTTGTTATAAAATTTTTGTGCTTTTAAAGGTATCATTTAACAATTCATACGTCATTTAAATAAATTTTCTGCGATAAAATAAAATCACAAATTGTGAATGAAACACTAAACTATACAAAAAGATCAGCAGTGGTTCCAATACGGCTTCAGAACGGGCTGAAAATTTATATTTTTCCCCTACCTGGCACGACCAGTGCTTAAACCCTGCCCAAAGACCATTGAGTCTCGGATTGATCCGGCCCGAAATAATTTATATTCATATATGTTCAAAACATGAATGTGTTAAAGACCCAGACCGTCCGACTCATCCTGAGGACTTGAGCAACTATTTGGACGGCCGGGAAAGAGTGACATTTTTCTACGAAGAATTGAGGTAATTTTTTTTAAACATTTATCTATATATAGGTGAAATGAAGACAATTATTTCATGTATTCAATTAAAATTCATTTGAAAATTTTTTAAAATTAAATATGCTCGGCCTGGCGAAATAAATATATTCGGCCCCAGAAAAATTTTCAAAATAAGTTCGTCTTTTTTTAAAAGCAAAGTTCGAGCCCGGCCCGAAACAGCGTTATAAAATTTAGACACAGCCCGAGTCGAAATGATTTCGCCTGAATAACATTTTTCTATGTAGATATTATATCTTTTTTGACAATTTTAAAATAATTTTAAATAATTAAATAGCAAAATTAGAGCCATTTTTTTCAAAATGGTTCAAAATATTAAGACATCGAAATTAGAACCACTTTTTCAAATTTTTTAAATTATTAAAATATCGAAATTAGGACCACATTTACAAAATATTAAAATATCGAAATTGTTGCTACTATATTTCAAAAACTAAGAACCTATCCAAAATTCAATTGTACACTCCTATATGATTTTCAAAGGGCTACAAATTACCTAATATTGTTCATAGCTACCACTTTTCGTTTTCGAGAAATAAGCATTTATAAACTTAAAAAACAGGAAAATTTCAATCTTTTTGAACTTGATAAGACGATTCCTCGAAAATTGCATTAGATCTATAAAAACCCATTACTAAGCTAGAACTTGGATTTCCTACTAAACATTTTTATCGCTTATGGTTTATCTTTCATAATTTAGAAAATAGTTGGAGTGAAAGCAAGGAGACTAAAATTCTCTACGATAAAAACTTTTTAGTTTTTCGAAAAAAAATGCCAATATACTAAAATATTGAAATTATCTCTATATATATACATAAAAGGTACTATATTTCCAACAAAACAAGTAAAAGTTGGTGATATTTTTATCTGTTAGGTTCGGAGATATAAGCGCCCAAAGTGTTTATATTTTTCGTAACGCCCGGATGTCTGCTAGAGACTCCTCAACCGTATATGTTATTCATATTAAAATCTATAAAATCTATGCAATTTGTCCTTTCATACTGTGATTATTTTTCGGGAGAATATTATATATCAAATTGATGAGGGCGAAAAAATTTAATGCTTTTTATTTTTGCTTGTTTTTCTTTATGATGATGTATTTCCTTTTTACTTTCCCTGCAATACATGGTAATGTATAGGGAAAGTATTGGAATCATGTCGAAAATCGCAACTCGAGTTTTCGACGGATCTACACGTTTCGAGACCTCTAGAATACGAAAAAACTATTTTTAGCGTGACATTTGTGTGTGTGTCTGTGTGTCTGTCTGTTTGTGCAGATTTTATATCCACTCTAACTAAAAAACTAATTGACCGAATTTCATAAAATTTGGTAGGTAAGTCACTTGTGCACGAATCTGGTGCTGATTGGTTTTGGGTATGACTCGGGTTAAAAGAACCCGCCTTTTTTTGCGAAATGGCCCGTAAAAGCTTCTATCATCTCTAACTAAAAAACTAATGGACCGAATTTCACAAAATTTGGTAGATAAGTCGCTTGTAGGCCACCCTGGTGCTGATTAGATTTTGGTATAATTCGAAAAAAAATAACCTGCCTTTTTTTGCAAAATGGCCCGCAAAAATCATCAAAATCTAAACTTAGGAACTACGTATGCTCAAATATAGCCATTAAATGCTTGTTTAATACGTAATTTTTAGCGAAGAAAAGAATAAGACCAACCCCATTGCACTAGGACTAGCCGTTCTCGAGATATTTTAGTTTTTCGTATTTTTCCTACACCATTTTTGAAAATAAGTCCAGTTTTCAAATGAGAACGAAAATTGAATTAAAAATGAATTAAATTTAATTTAAATAAATAGAACGTGAATATAAGTCTGCAGTGAAAGTCATGTGCTGCCCACATCAGATTTTTGTAAATTGAAAGAAAAATAATTTGCCTAAACTTATGTGTGAAAACGGGTTTAATATATTAATACATATTTGCAACTAATTATTTAAACCAATTCATTAAATAAAAAAGTTAGGCTTCGTAACCCTGAAAGATGCTACGAATGTATAAAACGCAGAACTCGGGAGAAAAAAATTCTAGGGATGATATCAACAAATTATTTCTACAAATATAAGTATTGAATAACATTGTGTTTGACTTATGGCTGCATATGCGGCAAAAATTAAAATTTGAAAAATTGGAAGTTTGATTAATTAACTTAAAATGTTATTAATTTTATAACTTAAATAAAGTTACTCTTAAATTGCAGTAAATTTTGAAGTTATAAATACTAACAGAAACCTCCAAAGAGAGACGTTCCAAAACATAGGATAGTCCCATTGCAGATTCCGACATAGATGCTAAAGTTATCCTAGTTTGGGAAACGTCCCTTTTAGGCGAGTTCTGTAACCATTAACGCTTGGTTTTGGTCATAGTCCACAGATAAATTGTGTAGTATGGCCTCAATTTTTGTGAAATTTAATGCCGACTGCGTGATAAGACTGAATTTATCTGTCTCTAAAAAGTTCACAAATTTGTAGAATATAGCAAGTTTTCGTGTTGCCATTCCGCATTAGGAATTACTTGCAGAGAACTAAAAATCTGATGTGGGCAGCACATGACTTTCCCTGCAGACTAATATTAACGTTCTCTTTATTTTAATTAAATTTATTTCACTTTTAATTCAATTTTCTTTCTCATTCGGTAACCGGACTTATTTTCAAAGGTGGCCTAGAGAAAGTACGAAAAACTAAAATATCTCGAGAACGGCTAGTCCTAGAGTAATGGGGTTGGTCTTATTCTTTTCGTCGTTAAAAATTACGTATTAAACAAGCATTTAATGGATATATTTGAGTATATCTAATTCTTTAGTTCAGATTTTGACGATTTTTGCGGGACATTTTGCAAAAAAAAGCAGGTTATTTATTTCCAAATCGTACCAAAATCTAATCAGCACCAGAGTAACCCACAAGTGACTTATTTACCGAATTTTGTGAAATTTGGTCCATTAGTTTTTCAGTTAAAGTGGATACAAGCTTTTGCGGGCCATTTCGCAAAAAAAAAAGGCAGGTTCTTTTATCCTGAATCGTACCCAAAACTAATCAGCACCAGATTCGCCCACAAGTGACTTACCTACCAAATTTTATGAAATTTGGTCAATTACTTTTTTAGTTAAAGTGGATACAAAATCTGCACAGACAGACACACAGACACACACAGACGTCACTCTAAAAATGGTTTTTTCGTATTCTAGAGGTCTTGAAACGTGTAGATCCGTCGAAAACTCGATTTGCGATTTTCGACATGATTCCAATACTTTCCCTATACATTACCATGTATTACAGGGAAAGTAAAAATCCGATGTGGACAGCACATGACTTTCGCTGCAGACTTATATACACATTCTCTTTATTTTAATTAAATTTAATTCACTTATAATTCAATTTTCGTTCGCATTTGGTAACTGGACTCATTTTCAAAGGTGATGTAGAGAAAAAACGAAAATATCTCGAGAACGGTTAGTCCTAGTGTAATTGGTTTGGTCTTATTCTCGTCTTCGTTAAAAATTACGTATAAAACAAGCATTTAATGGATATATTTCAGCATACGTAGTTTTTTATTTTAGATTTTGTCGTTTTTGCGGGCCATTTTGCAAAAAAAGGCAGGTTATTTTTTTCCGAATCGTACCAAAATCTAATCAGCACCAGTGTAACCCACAAGTGACTCATCTACCAAATTTTGTGAAATTCACTCCATTATGTTTTCAGTTAGAGTGGATACAATCTTTTGCGGACCATTTCGCAAAAAAAGGCGGGTTCTTTTATCCCGAATCGTACCCAAAACTAATCAGCACCAGATTCGCCCACAAGTGACTTACCTACCAAATTTTTTAAAAATTCGGTCATTTACTTTTTAGTTAGAGTGGATACAAAATCTGCACAGACAGACACACACACAGACGTCACGCTAAAAATGTTTTTTTCGTATTCTAGAGGTCTCGAAACGTGTAGATCCGTCGAAAACTCGAGTTGCGATTTTCGGCATGATTCCAATACTTTCCCTATACATTACCATGTATTGCAGGGAAAGCAAAAAGTGCAAAAACGATCTACAGATTTTCAATGGGGACGCAATCCTTATAGAATATAATTGGTTGATATATTACCAGAAAAAATGAACAATATTTACATGTTTGTATTTGAACTATTTGTGATTAAGGAATTTCAAGTATTTACAAACATATTTAAATGCGGTCGTCGTTCGTATGAAATTTTATATCTTCTGATTTGAAATAAAAATGTTTTATTAATTCCGTCGTATAAATCAAATGCATGGTAATATGTATGTAGAAAATTGAATAAATATTATAATAGTGTCGAAAATCAAAATTCAGTTTTATCCCAGCTCGCATAGTCTTGACATGTTGCGTGTATTAGGTTCTTTTTTGACTATCTGATCAGTAAAACAAATAAAGTACAATTTCCATTATAAAATCCTTCACGAAAGATAACTTTCTCTTAGCAGCAGGACTCTGTTATGCTATCTTTGCCTTATAAAATCTTTTTCATCTCCTTCCCCACAAAATGTTCTTTATAATCTTTTTAAGTAATCTATTGTAGTACAAATTGCGATGAAATTTATTTATAAAAATATTTAATTCCGAAAGAAAGTATTATTTTACAAGTTTTATTTCTACCGTATTTAAATTTCAATGTATTTTTTCAAAATTAATACATTTCCTTAATTTTTAAAGTTAAGGTGTTTCCCTTTCTTAAATTACAGTAATTAAACCTTTTTAGAACAATAATTATCATATTAGAAAATTTTCTCCCGTCAATATCACCACAGAAAAAGCACTTGTGCTTTGCATTTTTTTAAAAGTTTCTTTTATTAAATATACGATTTAAAATCTATTACATTCTACAAATTTTTACTAGAAAGTTAAGAAATTTAAAGTTAATTTCAAGAGTTTTCAAATACAATAAGTAAAAGAAAAAAATATAATTATGTCAGATAAGCTCTCAGGAAAAATGCCTTTCCAGAGAAATTTCTAAAAGAAAATAAATAACATTTTAGGTTACATGCTTGTCTTATAATACTATAATGACTAGCACCAAAATATATTGTAGCAAAATTGAACTAGCAAACATAAACGGTTTTAGTGATAGAGCATTAAGTCATGCAAGTTTTCCTTTAAAATGCATTCTTCTATACTGTAAAAGCAACCAATTTATTGGTTTTCTTATTGGTAGCCGAGACTATTGTTTGATAATTCCATTATAGTAAGACTAATCTAGACGAAAATAGAATTCAGCTTCTATTGCAAATAACAGTGATAGTCTACTGTGCGGCCGCACATGCTACACGGGCGTAATATGCCCTTTATAAACACCTAAACGATTCATTGCGATGTCGGTTTGCATATGTGGGCGCGCATTTAATCTGCATGTACAAACCGCACGCCTGAAATAAGCGCTTAAACACGCTTTTTCTCGTTGCGCTGCTACACCTTTAGGATTGAACAAAAAGCAAGGAGGTAAAAATCGGGATTATGATTGTAGTTATCCCGTTTAAATGATTTTTTCACAATGCTTTTAATGGCAAATAATTGTATTTTGAAAAATATAAATAATATCTTTAAAATTCAAGAAATAAGAAAACTTCTCAATTTAAATCACTTTATGTCTTTCGTCTGCTGCACTTTCGTGAAATAAATGCCGAAAAGTAAAATTAGATAATTAAATTCTATCTCCGAATATTTTCGTGCTATAGAAGATATTTATCGGGCGAATTCTTATAAAAATAAAATAATTGCTCATTTAAAAAAATCAAAATGATATCTGTAAAATTCTGGAACTTAGAATTTTTGATTTTATCACCCATATTGTGTCGCGCTAATTGTCTATAAACATCTGCTATTCTTCAAACAATAATCTGTTGGCAACTTTATGTTCTGAATATTTAAAGGAATGGATTTAGAAACAACGAAATATCGATTTTAAATATTCATAACTTTTAAACTAATTGAAATTTAAAAGAAAAATAATCCCGGCGAGGTGCGTATTTGCATAAGCTAAGATTGCATAAGCTAAGATGCCAACTAACTCTATACAGATCTTCAAAACTGTTGAAAGCTTAAAAGTAGAAGAAATAGGGGCGTTCTGCGCCAGCGGCGGAGCAATGCGGAGCGCGGAGCAAAATGGCCGCCATCTTGAATTCCATAATCCTGGACGGGGGTGTAAAAGGGGGGGAAAATGAAAAAAAGTGGGGGTAAAAATTTTGGGGAAACTTTTTGTCGGGTGGCAACGATGTCGTAGTCTTGTACGAGGGGTTTGGAGGGAAATAAATTTTTGGAATGAGATTTTTTCTAAGTAGGGAAGAAACTATTTTCGGGGTGGCAACACCTCCGCCTCTGCGACGGTGGCGGAGCAATGCCATCAGCGCCTCCTAGCGACGAAAAGCGGAATTATCGAGGACGGAACTTCAGATTTTTTTCTAAGTACGGAAGAAACTTTTTTCAGGTTGGCAACACCTCCGCCTCTGCGACAGTGGCGGAGCAATGCCATCAGCGCCCCCTAGCGGCGAAAATTGGAACTATCAAGGTGGAACTTAGAAATATTTTTCTGTTTCGGTTGTCATAGCAACACCTGTGGCAGATAAACTTTTTTCAGGGTGGCAACACCTCCGCCTCTGCGACGAAGGCGGTATGGAACCATCAACGCCCCCTAGCGGCGGAAGGGGGAATTAAAATTGGGATTTTTCTGATTGTTGAGATTTTTTTTTTCTTTTTCTAAATGAATTAATTAAGTATGAAATATTCGTATTTTTTTTTTCTTTTTTCTAAATGAATGAAAGGTGTTAATGAGGATAATTAAATAAAGTGATTAAGTAATGAATATCCGCATGTTAGGAGCGTGCCAATATCCCTCCGCCAAGGAGATGTTAAGGGTATACCAAGGGTGTACCAAAGGGATATGCTGAAGGCATGCCAAGGTCATATCAATACCCTTCCGCCTAAGAAAAGAGTGCTTGCCCTATATCGCGGTTACGAATACATAACTGTAAGAATTTTATATTTTACTAACAAAATTTCGTAAATGCAAGTTTTTTTCATATATTTTTTCGAAAATGTAAGTTTTTTACTTTTCAAAAACCACACTTGTGCCGTTTTCTCTATGGGAATTAACATAGGTTTTCACACTTGTGCTATTTTTTAACGTTTTTTCACAAAAACATACTTTTTACTAACAAAATTTCGTAAATGCAAGTTTTTTTCTTATATTTTTTCACAAATGTAAGTTTTTTACTTTTCAAAAACCACACTTGTGCCGTTTTCTCTATGGAAATTAACATAGGTTTTCGCACTTGTGCTATTTTTTAACGTTTTTTCACAAAAACATACTTTTTACTAACAAAATTTCGTAAATGCAAGTTTTTTTCTTATATTTTTTCGCAAATGTAAGTTTTTTACTTTTCAAAAACCACACTTGTGCTGTTTTCTCTATGGAAATTAACATAGGTTTTCACACTTGTGCTATTTTTTAACGTTTTTTCACAAAAACATACTTTTTACTTGTAAAAAACTAACAAAAACGCGTTTTTAAAGTAGCAGAATCGCGTGAATTGGTGTTTTAAAGTAGCAGAATCGCGTGAATTGGTGTTTTAAAGTAGCAGAATCGCATGAATTGGTGTTTTAAAGTAGCAGAATCGCATGAATTGGTGTTTTAAAGTAGCAGAATCGCGTGAATTGGTGTTTTAAAGTAGCAGAATCGCGTGAATTGGTGTTTTAAAGTAGCAGAATCGCGTGAATTGGTGTTTTTAAAGTAGCAGAATCGCGTGAATTGGGTGTATGGGAGTCTCGAGAATCTCGGAGGGTTTAAGGGGTGTGTTTCCCCAACCGGTCTTGGAGTTTAAATAATGACAGATACCAATGTCTGTATACATGTGTTATTTTACAAGTGTACTACTACCATAGGGGGTTTCTTTATACCAACATGGTTTAATATGGGTGTTATTTTATACATGCGTTATTTCTTTAAACCAGCATAGTTTAATACGTGTACCATTTTACAAGTGTACTACTACCATAGGCTACCATAAGGGTATCTTTTAATCTTAACATGTTTTAAAAACCGCATAGTACATTAAATCACGATGACAGATCTACCCCTCCCCACCTCTCGTAAATGTGGATAGTTACATCGTATGGCCAGTGCGGGAAAGATGAGGATACTACTAACAGAGCGTGGTTCTGTACCTGGATATAACTTTAGGCTATATGTCGCATTGGGCTTGGGTTTGGCCGACTGTTCAGAACGGCCCTCGCCACTATTGTTAACATCTGTGGTGGGGGACAGTTTTTCCGGACTGATAGAATGCTTGTGTTGTTAGATTAAAAAGACACTACTAAATATCATTGTATTCTCAGCTGGGAGAGGCTATTTTAAAGAAGTTCTTATTAAATTTTAACATGTTTTAAAAAGAATCTTTCATTCATTAGTGTTATGAATGAAAGGATGTTAATTAAATTAATTGATTAAGTATTAAATGCCTGTATACCAGGAGCATGTCAAAGACATGTCAAGGGGTATGTCAAAGCGTACCAAGGGTGTACCAAAGGAGTATGCTGAAAGCATACCAAGACCATCGTTCCTACACTATCCCTCCGCTATATCACGGTTACGAAGTGAACTGCGAGAATCTTGTAGGATGTAGGGGTATACCAAGAGGATCGAACATGAATTTTAAGAATGTGCCGCTTTTTGCGTTTTTTTCACAAAAAGTTTTCAAAACGTTAAAAAAACAACAAAAATGTGTGTTTTTTCAACAAGTTGAAGTTTTGGAGTTGTTGGATTTCTGTATGGGAATTAACATGGGTTTTCACACTTTTGCGAATTTTTTAGAAAAAAAAATGTGGTTTTTTGCAAAAATGCGGCCAAAAATGTGTTTTTTGCAAAACGCGGAATCGGCCGATTTTTTTTTCAAACTGTCGGATTTCTCTATGGGAATTAACATAGGTTTTCACACTTTTGCAATTTTTTGAAAGAAAATGTGCGTTTTTGCAAAAATGCGGCCAAAGAAGCGTGTTTTTAGAGTAGCAGAATTTCGGGAATCTCGGGAATTTCGGGAATCTCGGGAATCTCGAGAATCTCGGGAATTGGGTGTATGGGAGGGGATGTGTTTCCCCAACCATTACGGTCTTAGAGTTTAAAAATAAATATTTTCAATAATCGTGAAAGTGTGCTTATGCCCAAAATACTTGGGTGTTATGAATCTCACAAGTTAATGAAAGGATGATAATTAAATAAAGTCTTAGAGTTTAAATAATAGCAGATACCAATGGCTGTATGCATATGTTTTTACAAGTGTACTACTACTACCATAGGGGGTTTCTTTAAACCAACATGTTTTAATACGTGCGTTATTCTAAGAGGGAGAAACACCTAATATGGTGATACATATGACACACGCGCTCAGCACAAATCGATGGAAATAAATGGTGAGATAGTTTTTAAAGACGAGACTTTTAAATTTTTTTCGATAAATAAGGTATTTGAGGTTATTTAATGTGTGAATGAACGATACATACCAATAAAATGAGGAACTAGGCTAAGTTTACAAGTATGGGACTTTAAAGTTTTGATGTTTTAGGGGTAGAACTTGAATTTATAATTAAACATGATTTATACTAACTACTGCAAAGGGAGAAATGCATAGCGAAAGGGGTTATGTGTGTGTGTATATATATATATATATATATATATATATATATATATATAATACATATAACCAACACCCACCGGTGGAATGCAGATCAAAGATAGCATTTTTAGGAGAAGACATGAGATTCTTAAGTAAATGGAGTATTTAGAGGCATTTAAAGAGATATAAACATATGATAAGGTAACATCCATAATACACACAACTAATATAGGACAGCGAAAGGAAAACTTTAGTATTGTTTAGAGACCGAACTTCAAATTTTTAAGTAAATGTAGGTGTTTGGAAAATTTTTAATGAACTATATGCGATACACATGTCTCCGATCACAGTGGTGGAAAAGTGATACCGGAACAGTTTTTAAAGATGTGACTTTAACTTTTTTCAATTAAGTGCAGAATCTACTAAATATTAGAGAGTGCTAGCACTTACCGAGGGTTTTATGTATAATACACATAAGCAGCATATAACATTAGGAAGGGATATTACAAAAATTTTTAAATGAGATATCAAGAAACATTTAAAGGGGATGAAAACATCTAATGAGGCGGAATGGGGGTGTACTTACCCAAGATACCCAACACTGAAATTATTCACTAAGATAAATTTTTTTAAAGTAAAGACTTTAGAAGTTTCACATAAAAGGCAATTTATACTAGTTTTTAAAGAAATGAAAACGCCCAGCGAGATGACTTAGAATGGATACAACGCCGATATATATAACAGTGAAAAGAAAACTTAAATATTGTTTAAAGACTGCACTTCAAATTTCAAAGTAAATGTACATACCCAGAAACTTTTAATGGACTAGTATAATACACATACTCGATATAGCAGTTAAATGACGAACTACGAATAATTTATAAGTATGTAACTTTGCAATTTTTTTTTTTAGTTAAATAGGGATTTCAGCTAATTTTTAGAGGGATAGAAAGGTATACTAAAGGGTGTACAACAAATTTTTAGGAGGAACTTAGGGAATTTGCTAGCTAAATAGGGATTTCCACTACTTTTTAAAGGGATATAAAGACATACTAAAGGGTATACAGCAAATTTTTAGAGGGGACTTTGAGAATTTTTTAGCTAAATAGGGATTTCTACTAACTTTTAAGGAATAGTAACACGTACTGAAGAGTATAGAGCGTAATCATTACTAACACCTAGTGCTAAAATGAGGAATTAGAGTAATATTTTGGGGATGGGACTTTAGATTTTTAAGTAAATGTTATGTTTAAAAACTTTTAAAGTAACGTAAATACCTACTAAGATGACATATGCGATACACATAGCCAATACATAGTTATTAAATAGGGAAAAGCTAAGATGGCTTTTTAGAATAACACCTAAAATTTTTTCTAACTAAGCGCAATATATCAACACTTAAAGCGGACGAATACGAAGATTCAAACGGCATGTGTGATACACATCGCGGGCACATAATAGTTAAATGTTAATTTAAGTAAGTTTTTAAGGATAGAACTCTGAATTTTTTGGTTAAATGAGATGTTTAAGAACATTTAAAGAGTCAAAAACACCTAATAAGGCGGTATGAGATGATTTCATCATCATCAGATAACAGCGAAATGGGGATACTACAAATATTTTAAAGGGTAATCCTTAAAATTTCTAAGTAAATAACCTTTAAAGGGGTGAAAAATATATAGTGAAGTTGTGTAGATAATACAGATCATCGACATTCTAAAACAGACAAGACATGTCTATACAAGATAAAAAATGTTGTACGTTAATATAAACATACATTATTCTATGTAGCAATGTAATACATACCCCAAGATTTATATAAAGTAATTGCGAATACATTATACCAATCCCATCAGAAATCAGCTAAAATAATAAAATTACCAAGCTGAATAATATATCTAGGTACTAAAACCCCAACAAACTACATTAAATTGATAAAAATCTTAACTAAATAAAATAATGAAGCTGTAACATACTATAAAAATACTAAGTTTAATAAAATAATAGAATAAAATCATATTAAAGCAAGTACTTACATGTTCAATCCGACTCAAAATGCTACATTAGGTGTGGGCCGATGAATAATGACAGATATAACATCTCCAGCTTTACCAACTTAAACCGACATATTCCCAGAGCAACTTGAAACGCGTCTTGACAGCACGAAATCCACAGCAGAAGTGATAAAATCGATACTTCAACGACACCCTCTACACGACAAGGTCACATCGAGGTCATATCATGGTTACAGTTAAACTATGGTATAAAATAGAATCACATGTTAAAAAATAATAGATTTTAGTAAAATAATTAAAGAAAATCCCTCTGTGATTATGAATGACCTGTCTATATTTACCGTGTGTGTGTGTGTGTACGTGTGTGTGTGTGTGTGTGTGTGTGTGTGTGCGTGTGTGCGTGTGTGTGTGTGTGTGTGTGTGTGTGTGTGTGTGTGTGTGTGTGTAATTATACCTTAAAAAGCTATATATCTGTAGTATCCCAACGGATACTAATATTTGTCTTACACATTTAGTTAAAACTTTATTTCAGTTGCACTTATTTTAAGTGTAATTAAAAAAAAGTTTTAACTAAATGTGTAAGACAAATATTAGTATCCGTTGGGATACTGCAGATATATAGCTTTTTAAGGTATAATTACACACAGACACACACACACACACACACACACGCACACGCACACACGCGCACACACACACACACACACACACACGTACACACACACACACACGGTAAATATAGACAGGTCATTCATAATCACAGAGGGATTTTCTTTAATTATTTTACTAAAATCTATTATTTTTTAACATGTGATTCTATTTTATACCATAGTTTAACTGTAACCATGATATGACCTCGATGTGACCTTGTCGTGTAGAGGGTGTCGTTGAAGTATCGATTTTATCACTTCTGCTGTGGATTTCGTGCTGTCAAGACGCGTTTCAAGTTGCTCTGGGAATATGTCGGTTTAAGTTGGTAAAGCTGGAGATGTTATATCTGTCATTATTCATCGGCCCACACCTAATGTAGCATTTTGAGTCGGATTGAACATGTAAGTACTTGCTTTAATATGATTTTATTCTATTATTTTATTAAACTTAGTATTTTTATAGTATGTTACAGCTTCATTATTTTATTTAGTTAAGATTTTTATCAATTTAATGTAGTTTGTTGGGGTTTTAGTACCTAGATATATTATTCAGCTTGGTAATTTTATTATTTTAGCTGATTTCTGATGGGATTGGTATAATGTATTCGCAATTACTTTATATAAATCTTGGGGTATGTATTACATTGCTACATAGAATAATGTATGTTTATATTAACGTACAACATTTTTTATCTTGTATAGACATGTCTTGTCTGTTTTAGAATGTCGATGATCTGTATTATCTACACAACTTCACTATATATTTTTCACCCCTTTAAAGGTTATTTACTTAGAAATTTTAAGGATTACCCTTTAAAATATTTGTAGTATCCCCATTTCGCTGTTATCTGATGATGATGAAATCATCTCATACCGCCTTATTAGGTGTTTTTGACTCTTTAAATGTTCTTAAACATCTCATTTAACCAAAAAATTCAGAGTTCTATCCTTAAAAACTTACTTAAATTAACATTTAACTATTATGTGCCCGCGATGTGTATCACACATGCCGTTTGAATCTTCGTATTCGTCCGCTTTAAGTGTTGATATATTGCGCTTAGTTAGAAAAAATTTTAGGTGTTATTCTAAAAAGCCATCTTAGCTTTTCCCTATTTAATAACTATGTATTGGCTATGTGTATCGCATATGTCATCTTAGTAGGTATTTACGTTACTTTAAAAGTTTTTAAACATAACATTTACTTAAAAATCTAAAGTCCCATCCCCAAAATATTACTCTAATTCCTCATTTTAGCACTAGGTGTTAGTAATGATTACGCTCTATACTCTTCAGTACGTGTTACTATTCCTTAAAAGTTAGTAGAAATCCCTATTTAGCTAAAAAATTCTCAAAGTCCCCTCTAAAAATTTGCTGTATACCCTTTAGTATGTCTTTATATCCCTTTAAAAAGTAGTGGAAATCCCTATTTAGCTAGCAAATTCCCTAAGTTCCTCCTAAAAATTTGTTGTACACCCTTTAGTATACCTTTCTATCCCTCTAAAAATTAGCTGAAATCCCTATTTAACTAAAAAAAAAAATTGCAAAGTTACATACTTATAAATTATTCGTAGTTCGTCATTTAACTGCTATATCGAGTATGTGTATTATACTAGTCCATTAAAAGTTTCTGGGTATGTACATTTACTTTGAAATTTGAAGTGCAGTCTTTAAACAATATTTAAGTTTTCTTTTCACTGTTATATATATCGGCGTTGTATCCATTCTAAGTCATCTCGCTGGGCGTTTTCATTTCTTTAAAAACTAGTATAAATTGCCTTTTATGTGAAACTTCTAAAGTCTTTACTTTAAAAAAATTTATCTTAGTGAATAATTTCAGTGTTGGGTATCTTGGGTAAGTACACCCCCATTCCGCCTCATTAGATGTTTTCATCCCCTTTAAATGTTTCTTGATATCTCATTTAAAAATTTTTGTAATATCCCTTCCTAATGTTATATGCTGCTTATGTGTATTATACATAAAACCCTCGGTAAGTGCTAGCACTCTCTAATATTTAGTAGATTCTGCACTTAATTGAAAAAAGTTAAAGTCACATCTTTAAAAACTGTTCCGGTATCACTTTTCCACCACTGTGATCGGAGACATGTGTATCGCATATAGTTCATTAAAAATTTTCCAAACACCTACATTTACTTAAAAATTTGAAGTTCGGTCTCTAAACAATACTAAAGTTTTCCTTTCGCTGTCCTATATTAGTTGTGTGTATTATGGATGTTACCTTATCATATGTTTATATCTCTTTAAATGCCTCTAAATACTCCATTTACTTAAGAATCTCATGTCTTCTCCTAAAAATGCTATCTTTGATCTGCATTCCACCGGTGGGTGTTGGTTATATGTATTATATATATATATATATATATATATATATATATACACACACACATAACCCCTTTCGCTATGCATTTCTCCCTTTGCAGTAGTTAGTATAAATCATGTTTAATTATAAATTCAAGTTCTACCCCTAAAACATCAAAACTTTAAAGTCCCATACTTGTAAACTTAGCCTAGTTCCTCATTTTATTGGTATGTATCGTTCATTCACACATTAAATAACCTCAAATACCTTATTTATCGAAAAAAATTTAAAAGTCTCGTCTTTAAAAACTATCTCACCATTTATTTCCATCGATTTGTGCTGAGCGCGTGTGTCATATGTATCACCATATTAGGTGTTTCTCCCTCTTAGAATAACGCACGTATTAAAACATGTTGGTTTAAAGAAACCCCCTATGGTAGTAGTAGTACACTTGTAAAAACATATGCATACAGCCATTGGTATCTGCTATTATTTAAACTCTAAGACTTTATTTAATTATCATCCTTTCATTAACTTGTGAGATTCATAACACCCAAGTATTTTGGGCATAAGCACACTTTCACGATTATTGAAAATATTTATTTTTAAACTCTAAGACCGTAATGGTTGGGGAAACACATCCCCTCCCATACACCCAATTCCCGAGATTCTCGAGATTCTCGAGATTCCCGAGATTCCCGAAATTCCCGAGATTCCCGAAATTCTGCTACTCTAAAAACACGCTTCTTTGGCCGCATTTTTGCAAAAACGCACATTTTCTTTCAAAAAATTGCAAAAGTGTGAAAACCTATGTTAATTCCCATAGAGAAATCCGACAGTTTGAAAAAAAATCGGCCGATTCCGCGTTTTGCAAAAAACACATTTTTGGCCGCATTTTTGCAAAAAACCACATTTTTTTTTCTAAAAAATTCGCAAAAGTGTGAAAACCCATGTTAATTCCCATAGAGAAATCCAACAACTCCAAAACTTCAACTTGTTGAAAAAACACACATTTTTGTTGTTTTTTTAACGTTTTGAAAACTTTTTGTGAAAAAAACGCAAAAAGCGGCACATTCTTAAAATTCATGTTCGATCCTCTTGGTATACCCCTACATCCTACAAGATTCTCGCAGTTCACTTCGTAACCGTGATATAGCGGAGGGATAGTGTAGGAACGATGGTCTTGGTATGCTTTCAGCATACTCCTTTGGTACACCCTTGGTACGCTTTGACATACCCCTTGACATGTCTTTGACATGCTCCTGGTATACAGGCATTTAATACTTAATCAATTAATTTAATTAACATCCTTTCATTCATAACACTAATGAATGAAAGATTCTTTTTAAAACATGTTAAAATTTAATAAGAACTTCTTTAAAATAGCCTCTCCCAGCTGAGAATACAATGATATTTAGTAGTGTCTTTTTAATCTAACAACACAAGCATTCTATCAGTCCGGAAAAACTGTCCCCCACCACAGATGTTAACAATAGTGGCGAGGGCCGTTCTGAACAGTCGGCCAAACCCAAGCCCAATGCGACATATAGCCTAAAGTTATATCCAGGTACAGAACCACGCTCTGTTAGTAGTATCCTCATCTTTCCCGCACTGGCCATACGATGTAACTATCCACATTTACGAGAGGTGGGGAGGGGTAGATCTGTCATCGTGATTTAATGTACTATGCGGTTTTTAAAACATGTTAAGATTAAAAGATACCCTTATGGTAGCCTATGGTAGTAGTACACTTGTAAAATGGTACACGTATTAAACTATGCTGGTTTAAAGAAATAACGCATGTATAAAATAACACCCATATTAAACCATGTTGGTATAAAGAAACCCCCTATGGTAGTAGTACACTTGTAAAATAACACATGTATACAGACATTGGTATCTGTCATTATTTAAACTCCAAGACCGGTTGGGGAAACACACCCCTTAAACCCTCCGAGATTCTCGAGACTCCCATACACCCAATTCACGCGATTCTGCTACTTTAAAAACACCAATTCACGCGATTCTGCTACTTTAAAACACCAATTCACGCGATTCTGCTACTTTAAAACACCAATTCACGCGATTCTGCTACTTTAAAACACCAATTCATGCGATTCTGCTACTTTAAAACACCAATTCATGCGATTCTGCTACTTTAAAACACCAATTCACGCGATTCTGCTACTTTAAAACACCAATTCACGCGATTCTGCTACTTTAAAAACGCGTTTTTGTTAGTTTTTTACAAGTAAAAAGTATGTTTTTGTGAAAAAACGTTAAAAAATAGCACAAGTGTGAAAACCTATGTTAATTTCCATAGAGAAAACAGCACAAGTGTGGTTTTTGAAAAGTAAAAAACTTACATTTGCGAAAAAATATAAGAAAAAAACTTGCATTTACGAAATTTTGTTAGTAAAAAGTATGTTTTTGTGAAAAAACGTTAAAAAATAGCACAAGTGCGAAAACCTATGTTAATTTCCATAGAGAAAACGGCACAAGTGTGGTTTTTGAAAAGTAAAAAACTTACATTTGTGAAAAAATATAAGAAAAAAACTTGCATTTACGAAATTTTGTTAGTAAAAAGTATGTTTTTGTGAAAAAACGTTAAAAAATAGCACAAGTGTGAAAACCTATGTTAATTCCCATAGAGAAAACGGCACAAGTGTGGTTTTTGAAAAGTAAAAAACTTACATTTTCGAAAAAATATATGAAAAAAACTTGCATTTACGAAATTTTGTTAGTAAAATATAAAATTCTTACAGTTATGTATTCGTAACCGCGATATAGGGCAAGCACTCTTTTCTTAGGCGGAAGGGTATTGATATGACCTTGGCATGCCTTCAGCATATCCCTTTGGTACACCCTTGGTATACCCTTAACATCTCCTTGGCGGAGGGATATTGGCACGCTCCTAACATGCGGATATTCATTACTTAATCACTTTATTTAATTATCCTCATTAACACCTTTCATTCATTTAGAAAAAAGAAAAAAAAAATACGAATATTTCATACTTAATTAATTCATTTAGAAAAAGAAAAAAAAAATCTCAACAATCAGAAAAATCCCAATTTTAATTCCCCCTTCCGCCGCTAGGGGGCGTTGATGGTTCCATACCGCCTTCGTCGCAGAGGCGGAGGTGTTGCCACCCTGAAAAAAGTTTATCTGCCACAGGTGTTGCTATGACAACCGAAACAGAAAAATATTTCTAAGTTCCACCTTGATAGTTCCAATTTTCGCCGCTAGGGGGCGCTGATGGCATTGCTCCGCCACTGTCGCAGAGGCGGAGGTGTTTCCAACCTGAAAAAAGTTTCTTCCGTACTTAGAAAAAAATCTGAAGTTCCGTCCTCGATAATTCCGCTTTTCGTCGCTAGGAGGCGCTGATGGCATTGCTCCGCCACCGTCGCAGAGGCGGAGGTGTTGCCACCCCGAAAATAGTTTCTTCCCTACTTAGAAAAAATCTCATTCCAAAAATTTATTTCCCTCCAAACCCCTCGTACAAGACTACGACATCGTTGCCACCCGACAAAAAGTTTCCCCAAAATTTTTACCCCCACTTTTTTTCATTTTCCCCCCCTTTTACACCCCCGTCCAGGATTATGGAATTCAAGATGGCGGCCATTTTGCTCCGCGCTCCGCATTGCTCCGCCGCTGGCGCAGAACGCCCCTATTTCTTCTACTCTTGAATTTTCTGCTACGCGTTACACACACATAGAAACAGACATACATCTTTTTGAAAAATACTAAATAATAATAATGCAACATTTACTAGACCGTTCGATATTAAATTGTGTATAAATTAGAATGTTACACTAAAATGGGCTTACACCTTTCTGGTAGGTCGGGCGGTCTGGGTCTCAACAACAACACTAAAATGGTGACAATGTCGAAATGTTTTTATAAACCTTTTATTAATCGAAGAAATATGTTAAATAGTTGAGCGTCCAATAAATAAAAATTTCCATTACTTATAATTTTACTGCTGTACATTTTGTAGACACATTTTATATATTATATTTTTATTAATAAATAATCATTAATTTATTTATATTTACTATTATTTTATTTTTAAATTAAAATATTTCTTTCTTGTTCAAATAAAAATCCCCCAAAATATTATTTAAAATTAAACAGATTTATTTCAAAATAATAAACCAACTTTGATAGTTACGAAATATTGTATTCAGATTTTTTTGTGGTCATTATTTGGTATTTTAATAGTCACAACCTTTCTACTAGAGCTGCCACTATAAGTAGGAAACAAAAAAGTAATGAAATGATCTTGCATATTAAATATCGATGAAGAAGCCAGTAAAATAGATCAAAATAATGAATAACATAATTTTTTTGCTTTTGAAAGTCAGCTGTCCATAAAATATGGTGATGCTATGCTTTATATTACTTCATTCATTTCTGATTCTGTTTGCGCCACTTAATATGCACTTGTTTCCAGTAATAAATTACTTATACTGAAAATTTTGGTGTTCAATTAAAAAAAAAATGTTTTTATATTTTGTGGACTTCCCATCTCTGCAATTGGTTTATTTAATCTTACGTTCTTTCGAATTATTTATATCTCAAAGACTTTGATCGAAGTTGAAATTTTTTTGTAAACCAGCAAAGTTCTGCGCACTTCGAGCGCTAAGCTCGGCTAAGTACACCACGGCCATACATCAGAAACAGGAACCGGCAGACATCAACTGTCACCGATCCTCCCACCCGCTCCTAATATCCACAGTCACAAACGAGTCATACACCTCCCTATTCAATATTTATAGGATAATATCTCTCTATAAAAACATATATATTATACCAACTCGTAACATAACGCACGGGTTCCTTTCTCCGGCCATTCATCTTGCTGCTCTAAGTCCTTGGACGAGCCGAATGGTCTGGGCTTTCGACGGGTTCCTTTCTCTAGGAGAATGTTCAGGCATGTGCAATCTACCGGGGAGAAACCGCAGTCCTATGCATCTCATTAAGGGCGATGCATTTGTTGCTTTGATGCGTTTTCTTAAAAAAAAATGTAGTAATTAAAAAAAATGTTAGAATGCGAAGATAAATACAACTTTCTGTAGAATTCAAACTGCAGAATTAAGCTAAACTTCCTGTTTTAGATGCGGCGAAATAAGTATCAGATAACCTAAAAAAATGTAATTTCAATGTATTTAAGAATATGTGTATAGCCACATGTGGGTAAGTTTTCTGGTGGACTATTTGGAATTTCCTTTTTTTTTACGTCCGTGTCTGGACAATTTTTTGAAAACAAATATCGAGGAAATGAAACAACGGCAACCCCTTGTGAGCACTGCAAATCATGTCATATTAATTTCCTTTGAACAGTGTATATATGCATGCTATTATACACATCCCGTGTTTTACAAAGCTAATTCTTGGCCTAGAAACGCGTTTTTTCTTCTTTTTTGAGGAAATTGTTTGGAAATGTGCAAAGTGCATTCGGAAATTAGAAAAAAGTAATAAAGTTTTAATAATTTATAAAAACCTAACAAAAGACCCAATTTTATCAAAAGAAAGATGCATGTTCCGAAATTCACACAACCAATTATTGGTATAGAAACTCACGGGTTTTTAAGTACCAGGCAATCATCTGGGAATGTGTCAAGTGCATTCGAAGAAAAATCCCAAAATGTACAAAATTTAATACTTTTTCAAATATACTTAAAATTCTACTAATTTTTGCCCTAGAAACTTGCCTTGTTTCAACTGGTAGCTAAAGATCTGGGAATTTGTATAACACATCCGATAATTAAACAAATGTACAATTATTTATAAAACAAAACCCTCAAAACCAAAAATTTGGTTTTGAGACTTTTTCTTTTCTTAAATTGGGGTATGATTTGGACATATACATCAAACATTCGAAAATTAAAACAAATAATTGCTGTGTAGACTTTGAACTGCATAAAGGTCACTAGAACAGCAATGCACTCGTTCAAAAACAAAAGTTAACTCACTAGTTTGTAAAGTCGGAAATTTTCAATATTAGTCGGAAAAATTTCCTTCACACCCCCCCAGACAAGATTGCCCACTTACGTCCCTGGTCTCAACAACAACACTAAAATGGTGACAATGTCGAAATGTTTTTATAAACCTTTTATTAATCGAAGAAATATGTTAAATAGTTGAGCGTCCAATAAATAAAAATTTCCATTACTTATAATTTTACTGCTGTACATTTTGTAGACACATTTTATATATTATATTTTTATTAATAAATAATCATTAATTTATTTATATTTACTATTATTTTATTTTTAAATTAAAATATTTCTTTCTTGTTCAAATAAAAATCCCCCAAAATATTATTTAAAATTAAACAGATTTATTTCAAAATAATAAACCAACTTTGATAGTTACGAAATATTGTATTCAGATTTTTTTGTGGTCATTATTTGGTATTTTAATAGTCACAACCTTTCTACTAGAGCTGCCACTATAAGTAGGAAACAAAAAAGTAATGAAATGATCTTGCATATTAAATATCGATGAAGAAGCCAGTAAAATAGATCAAAATAATGAATAACATAATTTTTTTGCTTTTGAAAGTCAGCTGTCCATAAAATATGGTGATGCTATGCTTTATATTACTTCATTCATTTCTGATTCTGTTTGCGCCACTTAATATGCACTTGTTTCCAGTAATAAATTACTTATACTGAAAATTTTGGTGTTCAATTAAAAAAAAAAATGTTTTTATATTTTGTGGACTTCCCATCTCTGCAATTGGTTTATTTAATCTTACGTTCTTTCGAATTATTTATATCTCAAAGACTTTGATCGAAGTTGAAATTTTTTTGTAAACCAGCAAAGTTCTGCGCACTTCGAGCGCTAAGCTCGGCTAAGTACACCACGGCCATACATCAGAAACAGGAACCGGCAGACATCAACTGTCACCGATCCTCCCACCCGCTCCTAATATCCACAGTCACAAACGAGTCATACACCTCCCTATTCAATATTTATAGGATAATATCTCTCTATAAAAACATATATATTATACCAACTCGTAACATAACGCACGGGTTCCTTTCTCCGGCCATTCATCTTGCTGCTCTAAGTCCTTGGACGAGCCGAATGGTCTGGGCTTTCGACGGGTTCCTTTCTCTAGGAGAATGTTCAGGCATGTGCAATCTACCGGGGAGAAACCGCAGTCCTATGCATCTCATTAAGGGCGATGCATTTGTTGCTTTGATGCGTTTTCTTAAAAAAAAATGTAGTAATTAAAAAAAATGTTAGAATGCGAAGATAAATACAACTTTCTGTAGAATTCAAACTGCAGAATTAAGCTAAACTTCCTGTTTTAGATGCGGCGAAATAAGTATCAGATAACCTAAAAAAATGTAATTTCAATGTATTTAAGAATATGTGTATAGCCACATGTGGGTAAGTTTTCTGGTGGACTATTTGGAATTTCCTTTTTTTTTACGTCCGTGTCTGGACAATTTTTTGAAAACAAATATCGAGGAAATGAAACAACGGCAACCCCTTGTGAGCACTGCAAATCATGTCATATTAATTTCCTTTGAACAGTGTATATATGCATGCTATTATACACATCCCGTGTTTTACAAAGCTAATTCTTGGCCTAGAAACGCGTTTTTTCTTCTTTTTTGAGGAAATTGTTTGGAAATGTGCAAAGTGCATTCGGAAATTAGAAAAAAGTAATAAAGTTTTAATAATTTATAAAAACCTAACAAAAGACCCAATTTTATCAAAAGAAAGATGCATGTTCCGAAATTCACACAACCAATTATTGGTATAGAAACTCACGGGTTTTTAAGTACCAGGCAATCATCTGGGAATGTGTCAAGTGCATTCGAAGAAAAATCCCAAAATGTACAAAATTTAATACTTTTTCAAATATACTTAAAATTCTACTAATTTTTGCCCTAGAAACTTGCCTTGTTTCAACTGGTAGCTAAAGATCTGGGAATTTGTATAACACATCCGATAATTAAACAAATGTACAATTATTTATAAAACAAAACCCTCAAAACCAAAAATTTGGTTTTGAGACTTTTTCTTTTCTTAAATTGGGGTATGATTTGGACATATACATCAAACATTCGAAAATTAAAACAAATAATTGCTGTGTAGACTTTGAACTGCATAAAGGTCACTAGAACAGCAATGCACTCGTTCAAAAACAAAAGTTAACTCACTAGTTTGTAAAGTCGGAAATTTTCAATATTAGTCGGAAAAATTTCCTTCACACCCCCCCAGACAAGATTGCCCACTTACGTCCCTGGCTCGACGCTTAATATTTATTTAGAGCTAGCTTTCTTTTATCACAATAAATGAATCTTCAGTTTGTGAGAATACAACTTTCTAACACTTCCTTAAAGATATGTTTATGTTTTCTTTTATGCCTGCTATATTTAAATATACTAGAACATTGTAGGCATTATTTTTACTATACATATTAACAAATTTTTAAGCCAAATAAGATTTTTAGATCTAGGTCCACGTCTAAGGAAATTATCTTCATGTAATTCGATAAATGTACGAACTGTAAGAATACCAAAACATAATATTAAAGAATCAATTTTTTGAATGAGAAAAGCAACATAATTTATATAAGAAATATTTCCGCAATTATATAGCGTACACTTCTATAAATTTAAATTGTGACGACGTTTCTGTCCTCGAAATCTATTAGTCAGATTTTCATGATTAAAAAATTTATTTTTACCTGCAAATTTGTTAAAAATTATTGAAAGGTCGAGAGCGACAATTGCATTCGAACTCATTTCCCACATCCATCTACAACGTTTCATTTATTATTATGTTGTTGTTTCTTATCCCACTTGACCGACAGCAACATCAGATCAAGTCCATGAACCCGTGAATCTTTAAAAGATGAAGAACTGCTCCAGGACTGGAGTACAGCTGGCTCCTCTGGCATCCAATACTTGTCAAGGTATGGGCAGGAGAGGCCTGAGCCAAATTGCACTTCAGGCAAAGGGGATAAATCTTAGAACCCAACACATGCCCAAGAGCACGAAGATGGCCGCTGCGGAGTCTGGCCAGAGCCGTCTGTTCTCCCCTACTGCCTGCCCCAATCTAAGCAGCAGGACGGCTTACAATCATACCACTCACAGACTACTATACTTCAACTATAATTTGTTACAGTGTACCCTGCAGAAACAGATTCAAATCTCTTATAGTTGAATTTTAAAATATACTACTACAACTAGTTTTATGGTTTTTCTGACAAAAGTGTCCTTAAAATTATTTTTATTAAAGAGAAATATTGAACAGAACAAAGTACAGTAAATGTATGAGAGTTTGAAACAAACTCATATTTATTTTCCTTGCTCGATTTACATTGTAGCCTATTTTACAACCAGGAACAAAACAATGACATCGTCTATACGTAATTAGAGAGATGTGAAACGTAATCAATTATTTATGCCTATTGTTTTGCATGTGAACAGAAGACATGAAGCTAGAAATGACAGAAACAAACAAAATGTAAACAAGCAGACGAATCAAAAAATTAATCCCGCCATCGATGTAGTATCCAATCAAAATGCAAAAGATTTCGATGTCATTGGCTAAAATGCTGCGTTGCCAAATTACAAAATGCTTGCAGATTAAAGATTAAATTACAGAATAAAAATTATTTTTTTCATGTCAAATTTTTGTAATGATACAAAATCTTCCATTTTCAACAAATAATGAAGGTATACACACTTTGCTATCCGAATTTGCATTTATACGGGTAAATCTAACTTCAAATTAGTAAATCTAAATTGTTTTAAATATAGAAAAATGATATGTATATGATAAATATTTGTGATTTATTAATTGTCATTACATTTTCATTTCATTCACATTTTTATAACATTTATCTGTGCAGAAATGGCAACACCAGTATCTCGAACTACTTAAGCAACACTAGCGGCGCGTAGATATAATTCTCAAAAGAAGATTTTCCTCCTTACTTCTAACTCCATGGTCCTCTCTTTCTATCTAGTCTTCATGCTACGAGCGGATAAATAGCACCAGACCCACTCCGATTCGACCAACAAGGAACCACTACTGACGATGATGCGATTGACGTAGCCGATGACGTAGGATTCACGTTGATTCTGGTTAGCGGAGTTTTGATTTAGCATTCGCAGCTGGAAACTGCACGTAACGAACATAATCAAAAAAGCGTATATAACCATAGGAGCCTTATATCCAATGATAGGAAACGGAAATCTAAGTTATCAAAATAAACTCCTAATTTATAAATCGGTCATCTGCCCGGGAATGCTGTATGCAGCACCCGTATGGGGATATGTCTGTAAAACTACCATAGACTTATTAGAGACAAGACAAAACAAAACCCTAAGGATTATAAGGAAAGCCCCTAGATACTTAAGAAACTCGGTAATTAGGAAAGACTTCAAAATAAAAACTGTTAGAGCCCAAATCAAAAAGCTAGCGCTTAAATTCTACAAAAATCTGCCATCTGTCCCAAATGAACTATTATTTAATCTGCATGACTATGATCATCGCAAGGCTAAATCTCGTAAGAGACCCCGCTCGGTACTTAACTTTGATATTCGGTACTAGGAACGTCCCACCTTAATCAGTTGATATTAAAGAAAACTCGCGATCTTTGGTTTTCTACAAAATGTTTAAAATCCTAAACTGCTAAAATGCTAGGTTACCCTCAGATCTGCATCAACCCCCCCAAACTGCTTAAACTCTTAATGTGCAACAAACTGCCACACTAGGAGCTAGGACAAATAATAAAAACAGTAAATCAAAAACCTCGAACCTCCAACTATGGACCAATGAAATAATGTCACAGTATGAAGATAAGAACCACACCTAGAGATTGGAGATTAAAGGCGCTTCGCGCCTGGTGCTCTGTTCTGGACGAAACTCTATGAAGAAGAAGCATTCGCAGCAAATTTAAGTTTCGTGAATTTTTTCTTTTTGAGAAACATGAATATTGATCCAAAGCTTAAGGATGGACCAAACACTTCACAAGCCAAAAACTCACAGAAAACGGAAAAGTTTTCTAAAATGTGCAATTGCAAAAAGATATTTTCCAGTAAATCTACCTTTTTACAGACATAAAAAAAATGTTCACCAGTTGCTGAAAAAACAAATTATGTTTGTAAAGAAAAAATTGTAATTTTACAGAACTGAAGTCGGATGATTTTCGCAATCATTTGCACACTGTTCATGGCATGGAAGAAATAAAACATGATAATGATTTTCAAAATTATTCAGGTATGTTCGCATTTTCATAACTTCTATTTCAATAAGTTTTATTTATTGGTGAATAAAATAAAATAGTTTCACATAAAAATACAAAGAATGGATGAAATGCATGAGATTTTAAAATGTTACCTATGTAAGATGAATACAAGATATAACATATTCTCATAGATTAGAAGATATACCCATGCATTTGAGGAAGATTTTCCGTACTACGTACTACAAGTTACAACATTTTTTGCCAAAATAAAACAATGACATAATAAATTGAAACTATCTATATGCCCCAAAAATATCAATAATAATAATTGATATAATTGATATAATATCAATAATAATAATAATAATAATTGACCGTAATTGATATAATCCAGTCAAAAATGCAATATCAATGAAATTTATTTCATACGTGTACATATCTTTATTATTTAAATCGGAAAAGATTTAATAAAACTCTTCTGCTGCATAAACACATTGGATTTAAAACCATTGCTAAGTGACATAACATAATTTTCTTCAAATAAATTGGTGGAAGAAATATAGTCTGCATAATGCTATCTCTATGGAAGGTTTAATTGTTCGTTTTTAATTAATATCTTAATATTTAGACAACCCCTGGTCTTAGAAACTCGAAACATGTACTAAATTTTAAGTGGGGTTATTCCAATGTCACCCATAAAATTTCATTAAATTCGGTTCAGTCATTCTCCCGTGATAACGAGACAGACACACAGATTTCTAATTTTCTTTATATAGATTATGCAATTGCTATGTCAAAAATATAAAATAACATAAATATGCACATAATTGTGTAAATACAAATTTTAGTACATTCCTACATAAGCTGATAATAATATGTAAGAAAATAACAAAAATACAAAATTGAGTAAAATTTTTGAGTGGATAACAATTTTTTCCTAGCTATTGACATATTTACATTTGTCAGCTGAAACATATCGTTTATGAATGACTGATTCTGGATTAAAATTATCCAAATGTAGACTTTTAATAGATATAATGCAAGTTTACTCATTTTGCTTATTTTCAATCTATTTCTCTAAATCTATATAAATAAAATTGAAAATCTGTCTGTATGTGTGTCTCATCATCATGGGAGAACAACTGAACCGAATTTAAATGATATTTTGTAGATAGCCTTAATATATCCTGACTTAAAATTTAGTCCATGTTTTGAGTTTCTAAGACCAGGGGTTGCCCAGATATTAATTAAAAACGAACAATTAAACCTTTCATATAGCATTAAGCAGATGATATTTTTTCTGCCAATTTATTTGAAGAAAATTTTATCATGTCGTTTAGCAACAAATTTAAATTCAATTTGTTTATACGGCAGCTGATTTTTATTAAATCCTTTCCGATTTAAATAATAAAGATATATATATATATATATATATATATATATATAAAATAAATTTCACCGATATTGCATTTTTGACTGGATTATATCAATTATGGTCTTCAGGTTTAAACATTATTATTATTGATATTCTCAGTTTATTATGTCATTGTTTTATTTTTGCAAAAATTTTTGAAACTCATATATTGTACGTAGTACCGAGTAATCTCCTACAAATGCATGGATATGTCTTCTACTCAGTGGCTTATTCTGACTCTAAAAAGTGGGGGGGGGGGGCAACTGTTTAGCATGTGCTTATGCCAGGGTTATTTTAAATGAAAAATACGCATAACAATAAAAAGCCTTGAAAAGTAGGGGGGCCTGCCCCCCCCCAAGCACACGCTGCTGCTTCTACTCTATGACAATATAAGCAGTACAAGTATATTAGCACATATTTTGGCATATATTGGAATCAATTACGGCCTTTTAGGTTTTAAGATTACGGAATTATTGATATTTTCAATTTATTGCGTCGTCTGTTTTATTTTGGTAAAGATTTTAGAAACTCATAAGTTGTAGTATGGGTCCTATACAGTTTTAGCTCTTTTATTTTGCATATATTTATTCAACTTCATATATTTTGTAAATTTGTTTACAAACAAGACCAGGACATTTTATTCTTCAGATCTGCTCGTGAAGATAATTTTGTATAGCTAGAACAGATATTCTTAAACTTCTTTTTAGGAGCATTAAATTAAATATTTTGATAGAATATTTTGATTAACAATGTCATTTAGTATATTATAGGAATTTGCACATGATTGTGAATTTTAAATTGAACTTGACAACTTGAATGTTACAAAGAACAATGTTTCATTTTGACAATCTAATTAATGCATGACTAATAAAAGGAGATTGGTTTTGTGAGTTGCATAATATAAACAAAGCAAATAATTTTTAAATTGCATCTATGTAAAACAATTTTTCAAATGGGGAGAATTGGTTAGGTGCTATTAAGGCGGACTTCGACTTTTTTCCACCCTTGTTAAAGTATAGGGCATTCTTACGCACACAACTGTGAAATAACCAATGCTCAGATCTTTATGAAATTTGTCGCGATACATAGAAGGGAATATCTAGTTTGCCCAGTGGAACGCATTTTTGCAAAATATTAATAAATTAAAAAGATATAAATAAAAAACTCAAACAAACTAATTAATTTTTAGTTTTGCAATTCTGCAATAGGTGGCGCTATAGAGCCGTCGAATGACTCTGAGGGTATATTATTAACCGTTTTCTTATTTCTTACGCTGAATATTTTAAATTTGGCTTCCACTGGGCAAACTAGGACTATAGCTTTATAATTTATACATAAATTTATTACATATTATTCAGTAATAAGCTCACAGTTGTGTGCGTCGCATTTACAATAACAAGTGATTTTTGCAGCCAATGCTTGGCAAAATTGGCGCAAAGCTAGTGCACAGTAAACCTAAAGTCAATCAAGTCAATACCCAAAACAAATGTATTGTAGAAGCGTGATTATTTTATGTTACATAAAAGTAAACAATTTTCACTTTACTATATTAAAATTTGCGCAACCTTCTTATCGCCGTCTTTTGCCTTTTGGAAGGATAAGTTAAAAAACTCTTCAAAAATTTATAAAGGTAAATATTATATTTAGTATCTACATTTTGGTTCAAAACGCCAATATTGTTACAATCTAGTCTCAAATTTAAAGATTAAAAATTATAAATCTTGTCTTTTTGTATTTAACTGAAGTTCATGTTTAAAATATATATCTAAAGCGGTAATATTAGAATATGCTACCTCACTGAGAAAAATTCCTACTGATAGCTCTGTAACAATTAGTTGCTATATAGCCTTATGACAATTTATTGTGAATGAATACTAAAAATATAAAAAGTTTTCAGATATTTTTCTTTGAAGTCTTTGTTGAATCACTTTTTATGCAGCATTTTGCTTTTTGGCTGTATAAAATAAAAATTGTTCATAAACATAATTTATAAAATGCATGAAAATTAGCATTATCAAATATTTAGGTTATAATTTCTACAAATTATTTTGAAAATGAAGCACTCATATTAAATTATTTAAAGTGAAGTATAAGTTGATATATCAACTTTTTCTTTAAATTCCCAAATTGAATTTTATTGGCAAAGATGGTGGTTCGGGTGCTAAGCACTCCCAAAATTTTTAATGAACCCCATCAATTTTTCAAATGTGCAATGACACTAGCGGCATACACATTCTTCATATAGAATATACATAAAAACTTAAAATGTACAGTTGTATGCAAATTCCTATAGTATTCTAAGTGGCATTCTTATTCAATGCATTCTATTAAAATATTTAATTTTATTCTGAATAATTAATTTAATTGTAATAAAGAAGTATATAAGAATATATGTTTTCATTATACAAAATTATCTGCACTTCACATGTAAATCTGAAAAATAAAACATCCTGGTTCCATTTGTAAACAAATTTACAAAAAATATGAAAGCTATAAAATTGCATTAGAAGATATTCCCATAACTTTCATTCTGTTTCAATAATTGGCTAAACACAATATATGAATTTGAAAAGTCTTTGCCAAAATAAACAGATGATGTAAGAAATTGAAAATATCAGAAATGCAATATCATTCATTTATAAAATTTAGTTTTGTATCCATTTCTTTTTTATTTAAATTGGTAAAATGAAAATATAAGTAATTCTCATAAATCTAGTTATAAATGCAATACTGTACAATTATAAAATGTCTTTTTATATCTATTTATTTTTGATGTGAATCTATGCTTTGAGTATCTGTGTCGAAATCGAAGCATTATGAAAAATGTAAACAATTTGGATGCTTATATCTCCAAACCTAATGTAATTTTTCATTTTTCTTATTTTAAGTATCTTCAGAATTATAACCAATATGAAGAGTGAATGACAAAAATATGCAATAGGAAAATTAGTTTCTAAATCTGTATTTTATCTTTAAAAATAGCTCTTATAGTTTACAAGTAATTGTCTTGTCAGGTTGTAAAAAAATTTGAAATTTTTCCTTTTGTGAAGTTTGTTAGGCTTACATCTCAAAAACTAAATGACGAGCTATAAACAGTAAGCAAGAATTTTACTTTAACCTGGGTTTTCCAATGGGTCAGAAATGTGTAGTAAGGGAGAGGGGATACCTTTGAACACCCTAAATATTCTCTTTAAAATAAACATTGTTGTTTAGATATAAATGACAGCATATTACTATTCTTGTAAAGCAACAAAGTAGCCAAAGCTCTACCAGTTTTCCTGGATACTGTCATCTGACCAAGGTATGCATTATTTTCCGTTTTGAATCTAAACTATCAAAATAAAGTTGTAAGCTTAAGATTGAGTGTATTTTAGCTGTATTATATTAACTAATTGTTTAATATTTAACTGAAGATTGGCATTTTAGATTACAAGCTTTGTTTTATTCAAATATGTAAGCTTAACTTAGTAGTTAATAGTGTTAAACTTCATGTGATGGGGTACCTTTGAACAGAAAGTTGGGGCATTGGGCATCATTGAACAATCAAAACTACATAATAAAGAGTTATGAAAGTATCTAAATATAATTATTTTTGAATTTACTGCAAAAATTAAAGATGCAGATTACTTATGAGTCACCTTACTATTAAAGTTTCAATGATTTATGAACAATGTGTTTAATTGCTATATAATTATTATCTAGCATGTTATTTACTTTTATATAAAAGTTAAAAGTTCTCTTCACAATATATCACAATGTTTGTAGTGTAGGAATTTATTTACATTATAGCTAACCTGTACCACTATATTTAGTTTTGATTGTGGTTTACAGAAAACTCTTTAACAGTACCTATGGTTTGAATTTATGTCAAAAAAAGCTCAAAGTCTGAAATTTTTTATTTTAGAAGATTTGAACAATAATGATTTTATTTTAGTTCAATTTCATACAAAAATAACTATTGTTCACTATGTTAGTCAGATTGAATTGCAATTACAGGATAAAACAGAATGTAAGGATAGATTCCTTCATATGAAAGAAAATGATTATGAGTTTTATTTCCTAGAGGCATCAGATATCAGTTTGGTGGATTTCGAGGATATTGTAAAAAAGTTACCCCAACCAAAAATAACTGGAGGATTCTTACATGCTGTTTCTACAATGTTCTTTGATGCTAATTTTTATGGATATAAACATTTGGTTAAATAACATATGTAGTAATTTCAGTTATATATAATTGTTTCATTTTATTCTGATTATCATGTATTTTGTTTGAGGATGTGCAGTGTTCAGGAAAAACTCTTAATAACTTCATGTTTCTTTAATTGTTCTTCAAAGGTACCCCTACATTGGGAAAGTTTGAACAGAAAAATTTCAAATTTTTTAAAACCTTACATATATTTTTTAAAAAAATTCAGTTTTAGGCACATATGACTAAGAAATGTACATTGTTTTTTTAGTGTGATATTCAAAAATACAATAACTAAACTTCAAGTCTGAAATAAAATGATTTTCCAAAAAATCGTTCAAATGTGCCCTCTCTCCCCTACTTAAAATGTCATACTTGTTGCAGCTCAATCTGTTTACTTATTCCTTGTTGAAATATTGATGCATAAGCACAAGATATTTTATTCTGTTTATAAAAATTAGGAGGTTAAGTGGACGTGGGGATTCCAAAGATGTTTAATGATTTGTGAAGTTTGAACAGAATAGATAAAAATATATGTATTCAAGTATGCATTTATGAGCCTGCAAGCAAGTGTAAAAGATATATAGCATAATTTATATACCGAAAAACAAAATAGTAAAATAATTTGATATTTTGGCGGGAAATCTATGGTCGAAGTATCCAGATAAAATTGGAGCGTAAACAAAAAGTGTTAGCTAGCTATAAACTTTTGGGAAGTAATGTGCAGTACTTTGAAAGCCTATAAACAAAATGAGTCTGAAAAAATCAAATAATGTTATTAAACTTTATTGAAGTTTTATTTTAGAAAATGTTATTCATGCTAAATATTTCGGCTCCGTCAGACTGGAGCAACTGTTGATTTTTTTATTTAAATTGGAATTTTTTTTTAAATCATCTGCTGTATAAACACATTTAATTTAATTGTGTTGCTGAGTAATATGATATAAATTTCTTAAAATATATTACCTCATAATGGTATCTATGGAAGATTCTTTTTTATTAATATCACAACAGCCCCTGGTCCCAAAAAATTGAAATATGGATTACATTGTAAGCATATTTTCAATTCTATTTATATGGATTAGCAGTTCAGCCATTCTTCATGGAGAATATATATAAAATGTCAAAAACATAAAATTCAATTTGCAGTGAACTTTTAATGTTTGGACCCTTTCTTTTTAAAATGTTTTAATAATTCTAACAAAAATGGAAAAGTGAGTTCTCTTGTGCTGAGATAAACAAACATTTTCAAATATGTACAAATACCCATAGTATTCTAAATGACTTTGGTATTCAAAACATTTTATTAAAATATAATTTATTTAACTGTCTTAAAAATAAGTATAAGAATTTCTGTTCTCACTATACAAAATTATCTTCACAGGCAAATTTAAAGATTATTCAAAACATTCTATATTAAAATATTTAATTTAATTCTCCTAAAAGGAAGTATAAAAAAAAAATGTTTTCTATTGCATTGATAAATAAGAAACCCTAAATATATTAGTGCAAATTTCATTTATTTTATTTTTTATATTTACTTTAAAAATAATATTACCATTATAAATGAATATTCTTAAATTGCAAATAAATTATAATAAGGAATTAAGGGTATCATAAATGCAAATAAACTAGAATTTATATGACATTTACTTTATGCGAATTAAAAATTATTTTTTGTGAAGGCACAAAAAGATCATATCATATGGGTCCCCCAAACATATAAATCTGCTCCTGCAATTAAATTATTTCTGGTAAGCAACTATTTTGATATAAACAAGAAAATGCTCATCTGATTATCCATCATTACTTGTGAACAATGTTTTTCCAGTTATCGCTGCTTCTCAGCACAGTGCAGAGATAATCTGTGGACACAAAACTCTTTAAAGCAAAAGTTTTAGAAATTTTCTGGTAGAACTAGATGTACTTCCAATTCAGTAGCAATCTGTGGCATTATTTTAACCCTATTGCTAACATAATTCTAAGCACTCAGGATTATAGTTGTGACTTCTGCCTGTTAATAGGACATTGTATAAAAGTAAGAATTGACCTCTTTATTATATACATGTTCTACATAAAATATTTATATATATATAGTATTTGTTATTAGTATATGTGCCACATCTCAAAGACTCTACCAATCGAAAAGAAGAAACATCAATTTTCCTTACCTGAGGAACCTTTACATTTGGGTAATGAGGAAGATTTGCAATATTCCAAACATCCACAATTTTTTGTCTCAAAGGCTAAATGTGTATTTGCTTAGAGTGTGGATAATACATCTCACCTTTGCAAATGCATTTTTGGCTGCTTTATTCATCAAAGAAGTAGATGTCATCAAGAACTATTCAAGACACCCAATGTTTGCCTCAAAGGCTAGAAGTGTATTTGCTTAAAATGTGAATAATACATCTCACCTTTGCAAATGCATTTTTAGCTAATTTGATTCATCAAAGAAGCAAATGTAATCAACAACTTCAGTTAGGGGTACCAGAAAAGTAAGTTTTTCTTTTTATCCAAAGCACATATTACAATTTTTATTATTATTCTAATTTTTTTTTATCCAGAAAGTCTTTGTGAGTGCATTTTGGACTGTTTTGATTCAACAAAAAGAAAATGTAAGCAGCACAAGAATATATAGAGAAATATATTCCATAGATTAAATTTGAGTTAATGTGATCTCTACTGAAGTCATAACTTGGAGTATTGGCACCCAGGGCAAGCAGTAAAATTGGCGCCACCTTCCCCACTGGAGCAGGTGTCTGACTTTATTTTGTATATACCGGTATAATAAAAATGTTGCTATTATTATTGTTATGTAAAATTAGTGACCTGTATATAATTTGCTTATTGTATTAAATAGGAACAAAATGTTAATTTTTGTATATAAAATATTATTCATGGTAATAACGTTTAATATGCTTGTTTTTTAGTATAATTAAGTTAATAATTAATAGTCAAGTAATATAATATTTTTAATATAATTAAGTTTCAATTTTAAATGCGTCTTTAATTGCAATTTTAAATTCATTTCACATTTTTGAATTTATAAGTTTGTCTTAATGACATTCCCTCTCCAACTTGGCACCTAAGGGCTGCTCCTACTGCCTCCCCCCTGATCTGAATATGCTGTACTGGAACAAAATAATATAGGAAATCTAGTAGTAGGCATTCCAAGTCTCCTAGAAGACTGCTCTTTCAGAAATTAACACTTATATGTTTAACAAGAAACGTTTGTGTTTTATGTTTTGAGCTCCTTTATGTTGCTTTTGCATAATTAAATGTAGTTGAGTATTAGTGATTAGTCCTACTTTTGTGTCAGATATTTTTTAATTTAATCCAGGAATTGAGATTTGGGGGTAAATCCACCTATTTCAGAGAAATTTAGTTTCATTAAAAGAAATTGGGGGAAATATATGTCTATTAAATGCGAGATGAATAGTCATTTTCCCAATGGAGGGATGCCTTTTGTAGAGAATTTCTAAGGTAAAAATCTGAACTTTATGTCATTTTAAAGGATTTCAAATATCCTCTTGTTGGAAATTTGTAAGTACTTTAAAAGTATATATGTTTTAATCCATAATTTTTAGATTACCATTATTTTTGGATGTTGATATATTTATTTCCACAATCAATTATGACAGTCAGTGTTTCTTTCAGGTATACCTCTGGGGGGGGGGGAGCAAAGACGCCTTAGTGACGATTATTGGCCCCCTCCTCGGAGACATTTTATGTTAATCTAGGTTATATGTGACAGCATTTAGATATATTCATATAGGGCAAATAGAACCCCCCTAAATTTTCAGCCCCCCACCCTGCCCAAACAGTCTTGAAAGAAACACTAATGATAGTTGCAGTTAGTTAATTATTCCAAATATTTTAATCGAATTATCTACTTTTAATAGTTTTCACACTGTATTTTGCTTAAAAGCAAACCTACAGTTAATAGACAGTATTAGGACCTCGAATTTGATGGCATTTGCATTTTTTGGGCCTTTTCTCTTTTAGAGCATTTTTTAAAATTTTTAGTGCGCTTTTAGATATTTTGGGGCTTTTTTTATTAATTATTTTAAAAGCATTATTTTTTTTAGGTCATTTTCTGCTATTTTTTAAAATTGAAATAAAATTTCATAAGAATTACGCTTTCAATTTCCAACACTCAACCAGGTTTGTTATATGAACAAAGCCATAAAACTTCAAAAGTTCTCATTCTGGCAATTCAGTTCAAGACACTGTTTAGTGCTAATATTGAGGAAAGAGAATCTCCATTGTCCAGATTTGAAATGAACTGTGGTGAAGGTAGTTAACAAAAAAAAATTCAATTTAGAGCTTCTTATCTTGTACTGTTGCTGCTTTCCAAACTCTCTGACAGAACAGGTTTCATGTGGTTCTGACTTTTAGGGTGCAACCCTAAAAGTCAGAATAAAAAGTCTCCAAGATACTTGGGGGCTTCTGAAAAAAATATCATTTTTTTTCTTCTGAGGTTTTATAGTGCATTTTATAAAGCAAAGATAAAATGTGCATCTGTGAATTGTCTAATATTGAAGTGATTTAATTTATAATATTCACAAAATATAATACAAATTGTTTTAGGGGATTTTTCCCTTTCAATGTTGAGGCAGGTCAGTTATTTAGTTTTTAAGAGGGAATTTTATTTAAGTTCTCAACATCCCAGCCGTATAGTGATTATTAGGGAAAGAGGTCAAAAATTTTATTTAATACCTTAAAACCTTCTATAAATAAATTGTATGATGCAACTCTGTAAATACAGGGCATTTCGTATATTTTTTAAACCGTTTTTATTCTTACCTAACTGCACTTTTGAGCTTGAGAAATGCGTTTTATTTTCCTTTGTGTAGAAAAGCATAAAGTAATGAAAAGTAAAAGTTGAGACAATAATCAATAAAAGGTTTGCAAACCAGTTAGCAACTAACTGAAATCATACGGACTGCAAACATTTTTCACCACTCATTTTCTAATTAGTTAAATTAAATTTTGATATATCGCTTCTCTAATCAACTTTACGCGAAACGAAGTCTTTCAGAAATGCTAAAGTTGCTCGAGTTTCTGAAAGCGAAGAAGCAAGTTTAAGGTTACAAATATTTCCGAATTTGTAACACAATATATAAGAGTGGGGATTCAAAATTCACTTTCAAGCTAAATATCTCCATAAATATGTAATTTATTTCGTTGAAACTTTTATCAGGCTATAGACTCAGCCCAGACAGTATTTGATATAAGCTTTAGTGTTTTACCTGCGGAATAATAGGGGAAAGACATTTCGATAAATCTATATCTATTGAGTATCCTTGAATGTGACGTAACCATTTTTTTCCCATTATTCTTGTGTTGTATACCTGTGCTCGCAATATCTCTCGAAAAAATTGAACAAGTTGGAGGAGGGGGGTATTTGGTATGATTGTTTCAATCAATGAACGTGTCAGAAACCCATTAATTTTTGGGAAGAACGGAAGGTCTTCAATTTTCAGAATATATATATATATATATACATATATATATATATGTGTGTGTGTGTGTGTGTGTATGTATGTATCATCCATCCCTTATTCCCCTATCTAATTTCGCTTTTCGGATCCCTATCCTATTTTCGTTCTATTTCCCGATTCCTTTCTTAATTATCATTCATTTTTTGTTCTTCCATATTGCATCTTGTATAAAAGTGTAATTCATTTTAAAAATCTCACAAAACTAGCAAGTATTTGTAAGGGGAGAGAGAAGTCCCTTTACAAACCCCCCGTAGATTCCCCCCCCCCCCCACACACACACACACACCGTAGTATCCTAAAAAATATATAAGATATCTGCGCCTCACACAAGCTTTTTTTTTTACACGGTTTTACCAAAAAAAAAATTAAATGTTTCTCTTTAAATACCATAAAATTTGACTGTACAAATTATTTTTCCTTGTCAGCAGACGTGGAAATATAGAGCTTCATATGTATTATCACATTTGTTGTTAATTTTTTTCTTTAATTTTCTTAACTCTGAAGGCATTGTCATTAAATATGAATTGTTCAACTCTAATTGTTTACAACAGTACATAGTTAGAGCATCCGAAAATTCTGAAGTCTAAAAAATTCCTTTTTTTATTTGTGTCATTCTTCCGAATCACAGAAATCGTCTTGCGTACTATAAATAGCAGGTTCCTAGCTTTTATCATTGGGATTGCCATTCCCCCATCTTACCCACCCAAGATATTTCCACCTGTTCCGTTTCAAGTTACACTCTGACACAAGCGTCTACAGCCGAAGAAAATTGGATCCTTGCTCAAGGGGCTCTTGAAGGAACATCGTAAAAGGGCGGGAAAAAATATTTTGCGCGCAATACAATTGGGAATTTGGTTTTGCAGTTTCTGTTTAACAAACACTACAATGTCAATAGAGTATAATGACAAACAAAGCCCTTTTATTTCTAAAATGTAAAGAGTCTTGCATTTCACTCTTGCTTACAGAAAATAACCCATTTTTTAATTTACTATTTTTAATACTTAAAGATTAAAAGTAAAATTTTAAAATTAAATTTTTTTTAATTAGAATAATTTTATACTGTGGTACATTGAGTATCAGCAAACTTTAGTTCCAGGAGCCAAGTCAAAATGGAATTTACCATTAAGAGGAAATACAATTTATTAAGTATGAAATTATTACAATAGTTTCCAAAAATTTTAAATTGAAAATTTCAATTATTTTTTTAACAAATATAATAAATAATTCTATTATATGTATATTACTTATATAATCAATAATTATTGATTATATAACTAATTAACATATTTTAAAATTAATAGAAGAATTCAACTTATTCTATCATTGCCCCAGATATTTTATCCCTTTAAAATTTTAAATGAAAATATGTAGTAGTAATAGTGAATTGCAAATAGTAACATAGCGATAATAATTGTAAAATGTAATATTATATATATAATATTATATAATTGTAGAAGGTTAAATCACAGCAGATCAATAATTTATTAGGGCCTATATTAATCTTCATTCGGGGGAGGGGGTCAGCATGACGTCGTATTATTGAATTCTGTCATCAAGTTGACATTAAATTTAGTAGGTTTTATTGTTTATTTAAAGGATTCCATACGTTTTTGCCACACTACTACTATCTTTCCTAATGTTAAAGGTATATTTTTTAAATATATCCACCTCATTTAATTAAAAATTAGTTAAAATCAAATTTATAATTTTTTTTCACTTTGCAAAATGTTGTAATTTTTACAATTTTCTTGTTTTTAAGTGTTTTGTATACAAATTAAAAACGAGGTATTGAGGGGGGGGGGGGGAACTCTAACGTATCTCAATCTCGGACACTGGCGTCTTTCAACGGAAATAATCGTGCCAAGTTTTGTTCAATTCTCTCAATTTGCTAGAGAGATATCGCGTCTACAGCCTCACAGACAGACAATACATACGGACATGATTTTAAAAATGGTTAATTTGCATTCTGTATGTTCAAAGTGCGCAGATCCATCAATATCCGACGGTCAATGTATTTTTACTCCAATACATTCCCTTTACATATACTATGTGTTGTACGGAAAAATATGTGAAAGGAACATCTATTTTATATAATGTTTTATTACAAATAGAATAATTTCATTTATATGTTTCCAACTAGGAAAGGTAAACATTGAATCTCAGCTAAGAAGTTTATCCCATAATCTCGTATTTAATTTTGTGAAATAAAGTTTCCTGAATTTATGTCAAAAGCGTTGTAGTGAGCAATGCCATGAATGGTCCACCAAAAAAGTAGTCACTAATTTTTGAAAAAATTGCCGATATCCTTAAAATAAGCTCTAATTCTAACCAGATATCCTCATGTAAAATTAAAGCAAAAATATACATTAAAATTTTGTATAATATTTTACTTTCTAATTGTTTAGTCTAGTCTAACTTATTAAATGAATTAAAAGATCAAAAGAAGTTTAATACAGAATATTATTTTATTTAATAATATTGCATTAGAGACTGGCTGACGAAATTTCATTGACGAAATTCTACTGACATTCTACTGACGAAATTTCATTGTAATAATAATAGTATAGAAACACATAACACAAAATCTTCGTTAAGCCTGCTGTCTTAAATAATTTGAAATTAAAAATACAATATTATTTAGAGCATAAGCAGGTTGAATATATCAAACGGTTTCTGAGGCCTCCTTCATCAAAATATAATACAGAGCAACCACATTCTTTCCTTTGCTGGTTAGATTGCTCTTTTTATCCTTTTGCCTCCGAAACCGGTTGATATATTTAATCAACTATTTATGCTGAAACTTTCTTGAAGTATTTTTAAACTATCTTGAAGTACTTTTTAATTTCAGGTTATAAGACATTTTTCTCAGGTTATGACATCCGTCGAAAACTCGAGTTGCGACTTTCGACATGATTCCAATACTTTCCCAATACATTACCATGTATTGCAGGAAAAGTAAATATCTGATGTTAGCAGCACATGACTTTCCCTGTAGACTCATATTTACATTCTCTTTATTACTTTTCCTGCAATACATGGTAATGTATAAGGAAAGTATTGGAATCATGCCGAAAATTACAACTTGAGTTTCCGACGAATCTACACGTTTCGAGACCTCTAGAATACGAAAAAACTATTTTTAGCGTGACGTCTGTGTGTGTGTGTCTGTCTGTTTGTCTGTCTGTGCAATGTATGTATCCACTCTAACTCTAAAGTTAATGGCCGAATTTCATAAAATTTGGTAGGTAAGTCACTTGGGTATGACCTTGGTGCTGATTAGATTTTAGTACGATTCGGGATAAAAGAACCCGCATTTTTTTGCGAAATGGCCCTAAAAAATTGCCTGTATCCACTCTAGCTGAAAAACTAATGGACCGAATTTCACAAAATTCGGTAGATAAATCGCTTGTGGGTTACCCCGGTGCTGATTAGATTTTGATATGATTCGAAAAACAATAACCTGCTTTTTTCTTGCGAAACGGCCCGCAAAAAACGTCAAAATCTGAAATAAAAAATCTGATGTGGGCAGTACATGACTTTCCTTATATAATGCAATGAATTTACTACTTTTACAGTTAAAAAAAATGTTACCCTTATAGTAGGTACTTATATTCTTTCAAAGATATTGAATTTTCTTGAATTAGTCGTCATTTTCATAGATTTAGCATCATTTTTATACATTTTGCGAGATTTTCGTTAATTTGGCAACATTTTAAATGTCGCCAAGTTGGCGACATTCCGCTAAATTTGTCGCCAAAATCTCACCAAGCGTTATGAACGGAAAAATAAGTTATTCTTACAGCAGATAAATGACTATTGGCGGTCAAATACAAAAGTATTACTCAAAGTATCTTTTCTCGTGAATGGAACGAGTTAGATCCACGAGAATGATGTCACCCAATTTATCGCATGATATTACATATAAAAAGTGAATATGTTTGTTAACAGTTAATATTTTTATTTTATTTTATGGGACTTTTTGACATATTTATTTGAAAAATGTGCAATATCTCGAGAACGGTTCATGCTAGCGTTCTAAAATTTACGTCAATCGTTTTCTAAGCAAAAATTATGTAAGAAATGTCTATTTGCGTAACTTTGTTAAAGGTTTTGATTTTTTCAAATTTCACTCGAAAATTTAGAAGAGTTCTGAGCATTCGATTGTGTTTAAAAACAATGACTAAATTATATCTATATATCACATCTAGCCATCAATTATAGAGTGCTATTCTATGCTATCCAATAATACGAAGGAAATTTAAATATATTTAAATCTCCTTGAATAATACCGAGATCGTAATTGAAACAAAATACTCCTTGCACAGGCGTAGTTCATTTTAAGCATCAACTATAACTTAGAATTTAATATTCTAAACTATCTAATAATACTAGTATACGGTAGTAAATCAGCTGAGTGATTATGAGTTCGTATTATAAACTACCATCTCCGTGCACAGGCGCAGTTCTCTGAAGCTACTATTGGTCGTCGATATTGACATTGGGTGACGTCACATCATGACATCGGAGTGGGTCCGGTGCTATTTATCCGCTCGTTTCATGCTTGTCAGCTTGTGTTATTGATAAGTAAATCGTGATTAATTTTAAATGGCATGGTGTTTAATATTTTTTTCTAGATTTATCTTCTTAGTTGCCGCCCATTCTTTCAACTCATCTTGGGTAAGTTGTTTTTGGGATGATTCGAATGTGTTGTTCATTATGTTAACATCTTGTTTGATTTAAAACACTAGTAACCACTCAAAATTCTAGTATTCACAAATCTTTGCACCATGCCCTTTCATTCATGATTTGATTATACTGATGGAGTACGGAAAATTCGCTATTGCATAGTGGTATTCATATTGTGTTAGTTCATTTTAATTATCTGAGTGTTACTTGTCACCCTTATTTACAGAAAAGTACTATCATTACATCACCATTTACATTGCTGCATTTGCATCATTACATCACCATTTACATTGTTCCATTTGCATCATTACATCACCATTTACATTATTCCATTTGCATCATTACATCGCCATTTACATTTTTATTTAATACCATAAATTGTCTAAATATAAAATTTTTTAGAATAGTTTTCAAGAATTAAGTATGTTAATTGAAAGTTTCAATTATTTTGTAATAGATATAATTAATAAATTTTGGTTATATTCTTTGTATGCATTAATGTATAAGGAAATTTTTGTGACCGGGGCAAAAATTCGAATTTGAGTTTTTGAAGGTAGAGCATGTTTCAAGCATCCTTGAACAAGAATCGAATGTTTTTGAGGTGTTGTATGTGTATGTGTGTCAGTGAGATCAGGAAGATGATAACTCATGAACGAATGGAGTGATTCAAACAATATTTGGTACAAAACTTTCAATCAGTGAATACTGGAAGCCTATTGTTTTTAAACGCAATCAAATGTTAGGAAGACTCCCAAATTTTTGAATGAAATTTTGAAAAAATCAAAACCCACAGACTAATATAGTGTTCTGTGACACAACCCTATTCAGTTCTTTCTATTTTCATTTGATTCGCATATTTAGCACGTGCATAACTATTCCTTCCTATATTTAACACATAGTAAGTTTTAATGAGCATTATTTCCTTCCTTTAATTTGAAGTTCTTGATGATTATTATATATATGATTCGATAGATCGTTATCTGAGGATTCGTATATTTTCCACACGTGCATAACTAATCCTTTGTATTTGCATTTGATTCCTAAACTAGTAAATTTGATTCGTGACTAGTAAAATTTAATAAATTGAATTCAGACTAGTGTTTCTATGCTTACTAGTTAAGTGTTCTTTTGTAACGTAAATGTTACCCGTCCATTAGATTTCTATGATTATTGATGTTTAAATTAACACTAAAAATTTTTATTTTAATTTTGCCGGACCATTAGATCTGTGTATGCGTGGATATATGGTACGGCTTTGATATAAAAAATTTGGTTTTTCCGCTTTTTTTCGTGAGCTAAATATCGCCAAGTTGACAGTAGTAGTTCGCTAGATTATCTGCAAAACATTACCTCCCATTTAGCGCCATTTTTATCAATTTGGCGACATTTTCGTCTATTTACAATATTTAAAAAAATTCCAAGTTGTCAAAATTTTACCTAACGTCACTGTCTGAAAAAATGGGTTTTTCCTATAGTAGATTCTTATATTCCTTCCAAGATATTAAATATTCATTTATTAGTCGTCATTTTCATTAAATTTCGCCATTTTTATCTAGCTATAATTTTGTCTTTTTGGCAACATTGAAAACAGTCACCAAATTTGAAAATTCTTCCAAAATTTCACCCAGCTTTACGAAAGGAGATATATGCTATTCTTATTAAATTACTAATGGCATCCAGACATGAAACTAGATACTCTTTCGTTAGCTGGGTACCAGATAAAAACTGCCAAATTACAGCGATAACTCATCCAAACTAACAACTTTTAAAGAGTTTATCTTTTAACATGTATAGCAACCCTAAAACAAACCGTTTTTTAAAAAATAAGTTTATTTTTAAAAAAACTAGTCACTTTTTAAAACACGATGCACTACACAATTTGGCAATTGCCTAAAGATGAAGAGACAAACATTCAATTTTTCCAAAAAAAAAATGGAATTCTTCATAAAGAAAAACGATGTTATTAAAATAAAAGTCCACCAGAGTGAACATTTAGGCTTATCGATGACTATGTCAACTTTAAAGCGTGGCAGTTTTGGTCTGGTACCCAGCTAACGGATTTGTCCTCACTAATCGTTTTTTCCGCATACGAGTTGGTACTTCCATCTCCTCGGCCCGTACGATCAAAGCCGTCATTCTCAACCCCCTGTTTAACAATCTCTACATCAATGATATTCCACAGGTGAAACTCTGCATTTTTGCAGACAACACCACAATCGTAGCCTGTGGCAGCTTCCCTGTTAATACGATCAGCACTCTACAAAGTTATATAATATGACACAACCTTGAGCGCTAGCTTGTGCAATGGAAAATTAAAATTAATACCTTCAAGTCTAATGTTAATTTTAAGCCACACTACAGAGTAATATCCCATAGTAATCAAATCCTTATTTTCCATTAAAATATCAGTTTTAGCCACTCCGTAAAATATCTGGGAATCACATTGGATGTCCACATGAATTTTGGTACCCACATCAACATAAAAATCCAATCCACTAAGCGGACCATGAGAGCCCTCTGCACCCTTGCTTTGTAGAGAGTCACCCCTTTCCCTGGAGAATAAGCTTCTCCTTTACAAACAAGTCATTGCACCTTTGTTTTTGTATGCCTGCCCTGTCTAGGGTGTGGCTGCAAATTAGCAAGTTGCAAACTATCCTGGGGCATTGGCAAATTATCCAAAATAGACTTTTACGTAAAATCACCAATTCTCCTTGGTTAGTCCAAAACAAGGTAGTTCTTCACGATCTGAAAATCTCTGGCCTTGAAGAACTTATGACCTGCGATCGGAGTCCAGAAAACAACGACCGCAACATATAGCAGACTCCAGACGAATTTTCGAACCTCAAGCGAAGAGAGCTCATTTGCCCGACTTACCTGCGCATGTTTAGACTCAAAGTTTGGACTAGAAATCGGCATCACAAGCCACCTCTTCACTCACACACCTCGAAATTGCTGCCTTAGTCACCTGCCATGTTGGGCCATATGGACTCACAATAAAAACCTTCCTTTTAGGCACTCTGGTCCCAGTAAACTCCCTCTTTCTCATCACTCTATCATTTTTATTTTTTCTTCTATCTGTAGTAATAATCGTCCAAGGTGCAATTTGACTTGCATATGAGCCAAAAGGCTCGGCCAATCCAAAGCAAGTATCCAGTGCTGCTACAAATCACATGTTATCCTTAATTCCATGATCATTATACGCGAGTTCTCTCACAAGCGCCCAAAAATGAAATTTCCTTGGCTGTTGAAATAGAGACGTAAATTAGAGGGAAATGTAGGACCAGTGACCCCCCCCCCCCCACACACACACACATAAAAAAAAAAGAAAACCAGCAAACATTTCAACCACAAAACATAATCTTCACATTTTTTTGCGAGTTAGCAAATTACAACTGGTTTCCTGTCAAGAAGAAATTTACCAGATCTCCAGATCAATCTGAAGTGTGAATTTTTAACTAGTTTTTGTAAATGTTAATATGAAATAATATCCATACAAAAAATAATGGTTTCTATCTATTGTGCCTCTCTTTTGTAACGTAAAGTAACTACATTATTTTTATTTTGTACAAATTTTTAGAATGTTTTATATCATGAAAATGGCTAACTTCCCGTCATTTCTTTTTCAGATCATCAAAACTGAGGAAAGATTAATCGATTTTTGCAAAATATTCCAATAGTTAATGTTCTGCTATGAGGTGCATGAGTAGATGAATTGAAAATGAGTATAAGCAAGTTGAATATCTCTGAGATTTTGGTAGAAGGTTACATAAATGTCCCTCCCTCCCTTCAAGAGCAGACCGTTGCGAAATTAGCTATTCAGTTATGTCAAAACGTTGAATTCAAAAATGATATCATATTTAAATCACATCCATTACGACTGAATAAAAGCACCACTTCTAACATTAAATGGGACGTTTTAATTGAAAAACGATCGACTGACCTGTGCAAGGCACTTTCTATTCCTCCAGCATTAAAGAATCTATTGTTTGTTTGCATTCGGGCAGCAGCTCTACACTTGTTCAATTGGAGCCGGCAACAAACTATGTTTAAACTTTCTCCCCTTTATTCACACAATCTGTTGACTCCCTCCGATTGGACAGTAAATATGAAATTGGATGAAAAAAAGATTGCAGAACGATTAGTTCAAGATGAAAGAATTCCAGTTTGCCAACGCTATAAAATGGCATGTTGCCATTGCTTAGAATTGTTTATTCATTCTCTTTGGAAGCTAATTTCTCCCAAATGCCGCAATATTCTTTGTTCTGACAAATGTCTATTAGTTCAACTGTGGTCTATCCAATTAACTGGGGAAGCAAAGAATATGCGACCAGCATTTAATCTAAGTTGGAAAGTGCAGCAATTGAATAAGCGATTAGAGGAATTGATGACGAGAGAGGATATATTTTGGTTTTATTTATTGGAATACGGATTAAATGAAGGATCAAGGTCAACTGTGCTTCATTGCTGGGATAAATTGCGTATGAATTTAAGACAGGAAATCCTTGTAGATATTACTGCAGAAGTCATGGACTTGCTCTGCAGTTTAAAAATGCAAAAGGAGAGAAATACTGAGAATATTTTATTGTATTTTGACCGGTTCTCATCACCACTACCTTACATTGATATTTTATATTTTCTGTTAACACAGATGTCTAAAGTACAAAGGGTTAAATCATTCCAAGCAACCCTTCAACCGACCAACATTAATGTATTTTTTTACTTTTTACAATGGCCATACCTAGATCTTTTAATCCCTCTTATTAAAGAGTTATGGAACATATTGCCTGAAAAAAATTACCGAGACCTTTTATTAACCCTAGCAGATCATTATTCAAATGAAAATGATTATATATATTGTGAATATGGATATATAATGGTAGAGTTATTGGAGGAAACACCAGACCATTTTCGGGGCTATGTATTTAATTATAATTGTCCTACAAGTCCCTTTAAAGTAGGTAAATTGCTGTGCTTCGCTGTGATCAATAGAAAGCCACTTAAGATTCAAAATATAAGAATATTTCAACAAATTTGGCAATATATTACACTTGAAGAGAAACGGTCAATTTTGAGTTCAAAGTATGGAGAGTCATTTTGTTGCCATTTGGCCCTGGAAGGAAACTTGGAACTGCTTAACTCGATTTTATATGAATGTTTGGCTAAAGGTGATATAATAAAGTATAAAAACAAAATTTTGATGTCTAAATCAGGGAGAAAAAAAAAAAGTTTTCAAACGCTAACTCGGGTTAACGAAGATTGCTTGGATTCATGATTAAATTGGGGATTTCCATCAAAGCAGCAAATTATCCAATTTATTTTTACAATATTCTTGAAGGTAAGAGATTTGATTTTAAAGATTTTTGTGATTTTGAATAAATCATAGAAATAGATTGCTTGGATAATGCAATAAAAAGGTGCCCTCCATCAGAAGATGGTAGAAGAAAATTTAAATCGCTGTTCATTGAAATGTATTCCAGGCATATTTGTATTAATTTTGTAATCCACTCGAAATGGCAGGAACTTGAGCATTTTTTCAATTGGGGATTTCTATCAGTAAACTCTGGAAAACAATCAAAAGAATATGCTATGTATGTATGTGAATATCACATAACTTGCTTCAATCTGCAGGATGTGGATAAATTTCTGGCTCAGTGCTTTTCAACGGAATAAGTTATCAAGCAGTTTAGACAAGAATTGATTTTCTCTTCGGGCTTAAAGCTTCCATGGGTTCTTATTTCTTGTAATTTGCAGGATCTTGACAATCTCATAAAGTGGTTCGGACTCAGTCCGGAGGCTATAGAGAAGTTTAAAAGGAAGGTTTTGTTTTGTTCTAACTACGAGTACCATATTTGAGCAGTTTCCAATCCTTGAAAAGGATTTAGTATTAAAGAAAGAATTTGTAGACGAGGTGCTTCAAAAAGTTGAGAATTTTTTAAGATAGGGATTAACAGATAAAAAATCAGTAATCGATTTTAAAGACATAACCAACAAATATTTAATAAATTTACCTTTCATTGCTTTGACAATTTGAAAGTGGGTACAGTAGAAGTGAGATAAATTGATAAATGAGGTACTTTCCAATTTACCAAAAGAGCGGAAAAGAAAACACAAAAGCTTTTCTACTTTGATCAGTGCAAGTATTGTCATTAGAAGTATCATCGCTGTAACAAAATATGGTACTTACATATTAACGCCACCGCAGCTACATAAAATAAAACACTTTATTTAAAATCAAAACACTTTCAAAATTCAAAACACTTCATTTAAAAACAAAGTAGTCAATCGGATTTCGGTGGAAAATGGGCTGGTATAGAGTTTAACATAGATTCAAAACAGTCTTTATTTTCTTTCACCTGATGCTGTCACCATATGAACTCTGATAAATAAGATTCCAAATGATGTCTCGCTGTCCCCCTATGTTTCTTGTTCCTCCATTTAGCACTGCCCCACATTCTTTCAACTGTTTGTGTATGAACTCCTGTATCAGGATTAATAAAATTGTATTTATAATTAACTTTAGCATGTAGGAATCCTTCTATTTCTATTCTATTTGTTTGGTAACCTTTCCAACTGCCAGAATAAATTGTGCTACCATCTGCAATGTTTTCAATAATTTTATCAAGAAGGGTAGAGCCAGTTCTATTAGGAACAGTGACAACAAACGAATCTTTTGTTTCTCTACATATACCACCAAACACCCACTGTTCGGGTAATACTCAACCACAATAATTTTTACGTTTAGTAAACAAACTTTCATCAATTTCCACAATGCAATCTGGTCCACCTACCTTCTTGCTTGGTTTATTCTCCACATCCAAGACACATAATTCACGCATATAATTGTTCCAATCTATAACAGTTTTATCCGATAAATCAAGTTGCTTTTCACAAAATTTAATCGACGTCAACTCCTCGCACCATCAGTATATGAATCTCAAAGCTGAACAAAATGAAATTCTGCTTCCCTCAAACCAGTTGTCTTTTCTAAGTCCCACTTGCTGATCACACTGTCTTAAATTACATTTCCAAAACTTACGTTTACCAAAATAAAGTTTCATGTCATGGGAATTGGTACATTTTCGTTTTTTTGGTAAAATATTTCGCTCCTGAAAAAATAAAATTGCATCTTGTTCTGTTTTTGGCAAATCCCAAATAAGCATTTTCGTAGCACTAAAAAATGGCGTCAAAAATCAGCAGGCAACAAGGAATTCAAAAGATCACTGCGTGCGTGTGCGAACAACAAGATTGCTCTTTATTGACGTATTATCGCAACGCGGTGGGATTAATACGTAAGTACCCAAAATATATGACTGACTCCATAACTATGCCAATTGCACCAGAATGCTCTGAAATGCATGTTGTTTCTATCTGGGTTAGAAATTTCAATTTTTTTCCAAAATTTAATTTTTTAAAAATCCTGAAAATAGCTGAAAGTGCTTTGAACTTCACAATTCGAACTTCACAATTGAGATTTTTACAAAAAGCCGCCAAAATTTACAATGCGAAAACACTATTTGAAACTTTTTAGACAGAGCGTAAATATTTGAAAATTCTTTTTTTTTTAAATAACATTAAAATTTGTGATCAGTAAAGCAGTTTTCAGTTTTTGAGCTTTTAAATAATTCAACCTGAATTTCAAATAAAATATCAAATTATTAATTCTCTTTCTGAAATATCGCTTATTTTAGTGCTTTTTCAATAAAGAAAAAAATCTTAAAATTGTGTATAAATTCCAACAATATTTTATTTTTTAATTTCTTGAGTATCATCAGATTTATTTTTAGTATGCCAAGTGAATGTTTTATTGAAACATGCAATTTACAATCTGCAAAAAAGGGGAGTTATTGATCATTAATGTTCACTATTTTTAATAAAAAGAATCACGAAATTTAGTGCATTTAAATGAAACTGGAAATTTTAGTGCTTTTTAATAAAGTGACATTTTTTAACAACACGTGTAAATAAAATGACAAAATTACCACTTATAAATAAATAACAAACATTAGTGTGTTAAAGTAAAATCGCAAATTTAAAATTTTTAAATTAATGTCACAAATTTCAGAGTTTTTATATAAAATCGCCAATTTTTGCATTTTTAAAGGATATTGTTACTCGCACATTAAGAATATAATTTTAAAGAATACAATTACTCACACGTTAAGAATATAATTTTAAGGAGTATAATTACTCATTCATTATACAACGCAACTTACTTTTTGACTTCGGGTTTTTGAGATCCAGCGTATCTTCAGAAACAGCTGTATGTTGCATTGCATAATGTTTTGAGTGATGATTACATATTGCTACATTTTCCCTTAACATTATTGCAGAGTGTTGATTAGAAAAGTTCATTAAAATGCAGTGTTGTTGCTTCCGACTTCTGGGTCTATGACAATATGATTAATGCTACCATTTTGTGTTTATTCAACATCAGGACCAATTCTTGGGAGCTGTGTCAAAATTTTATATATTGATTTGAACAGATAGAAAGTGCTGGTATTTTATCTCTTAAAATTTTTAAAGTTCTAATTTCCTGCTTCGAATTGCTATATAAAGCTTTTATTTCTGGAAAATACTATACAATATGCAAATTTTCTTAATATAAATTAAAAATTTTTCTTTTCTAAATTGCTACAAATAAAAGAAAATTCTTCTCCGAATTCCAAATTTTATGTTCCAAACTGCTATAAAATGAAATTTCTGCTGTTTCAAGAATTGCTCCAAAAGCACTATGTGGCTGTACCATCGCTGGATTTGTTTAAATATTGATGTGTATCAAATCAATAAAAAAGTATGTTCTGTGTTTTTACTTTTTTCTTGTTTGTTTTGCTGTTATAACCAGAGTTGGCATGATTTATATCAACTGATTTAAAAAAAAAAATCATTGATTTAAATCAAATTTTTTGATTATGCTTTTTTCTTTTCTATTTTTATAAAATCAATTATTTAAAGGTAAAATTGTAAGGAATTTAATAGTGGTCAAGATCAGGGTTGGCATAATTTAAATCATGTTAAGTCTAGAATTTACAAATGCATCTAATAATTTTAGTAGTTTATGGGTCAATAATCAACATTAGGAAAGTGGTTAATTTCGATAGTGAAAATTTCAAATGGATTGCGTCAATGGAAAATTTTGGGTAAAATGTTAGAAAGAGTGTTAGATAAAGATGGAATTAAGAAATATAAAGCAAGATATCAACAAGCAATTCATGCCATTTTGCAGGGGTTTTATTAATAAGTCCCTCTGTATTAAATCAAGATGAAATTTCAGTTAGTGTGGATGAAAAGAATCAAGATTTAGAATTCATTATGGAATAGTGTCCATATCTTGTCAGCATTGTAGCCAAATTCCAAGCAAAAATTAGCCCATTTCAAAATTCACCATTACTTGATCAAAATGTTACGGCTACAATGATTGATTACGATTGGTGGAATTCGTTTTATGTAATGGGAGGTAAAGAGAGTATCACAGAACTTGAAATCCAGTTTATCTATCAACTAACAACAGCTGTGGCTTCATCTGCTGGAATAGAAAGACAGTTTTCTTCTTTTGGTAGTTTTTCTTCTTTTTCTAGCCTTCGGAACAAATTAGGAGTGGATAAAGCATCGAAACTTGTGTTTTTAATGAAACAATTAAATCCGTAATTAATTTGTTTAAAAAATATTGAAGAAATTCCGATTTTTTTGTTTTTTAAATAAATATAATTTTTCATTATATGAATATTTGATTTGTTCTTTAAATTTTACCATTTACTAATTTTCATTACAAAATGTTTAAATTTATCTCTTATTTAGTTTGCACTTTCCAATTACAAAATAATAGAATGTCTTTAGATTAAAACATAGATATTTATTTTAAGGTAATAAGTGAGTAGAATATACTATATAGTTAACAAGTTATTTCTTATAACAAATTGCAGCACTGTATAGCCCCGTTCACATGCAAGCGGGTATTTTCTGGCCATGAAACATTGGAATGAAAAAGCGGGTATTTTCCGTGATACATTCTAGACCCGTTCACATGTGCAACCCCCATTACTCCCGCTGAAAGGGCTAGGACCAATTTTTCTTAAATGCTTTTGACATTCATTTTTGGTAAACAATATATCTTTTTCTTTTTTTAATTGCTTTTTTAAAAAGCGTTTTATTTTTAATTTATTATTCCATGTTATTATTTTATCTATTTAATATAACAAATGTGCGGAAATGAGAAACAAAATAATCTTATATATATAAATTAATATCTAAATAATGTATATAAATTAAACTTCGATCTTTATAAACTAAACATTAAATTAAAAATAATATGCCAAAATTAAATTTAATATATTTTTAAAACTAAATATATGCTTATTTTAATATATATATATATATATATATACATACATATATATATATACATATACATACATATATATGCATATATATATACATATATATATATATACATATATATATATATATAGGGTCAGATGGGGTAAAATGGGTATAAAATTCATTGTTTTTTAATGTTCAGTTAAAATTTTCTAGTAAATGTTTAACAATTCAAACTTTTTTTTGGTTTTTCTTTACATTGCATTTTATGGGAATGAAAATGCACAATTTTCAATTTTCAGGCTATAAAATTTTGTCTGCAAGGAAAGGTTTCACAACTGTATGTTTGCTATACCCATTTTACCCCATGCAGGTGAAAATGGGTATAGTGTGGGGTAAAATGGGTATACAATAATTTAACAATGAAAACTGCAAAATAAATATACTTACCAAAGATTACATAATGATATATGAAAAAAACAAAGTAGTAAGCCATTTAAAATTTTTAAACTTTTTATTTTAATATGAAATTGAAGTTAATACATGTGAAATTTAATAATGAATCTCGCTTCATTGCAAATGTTTATTAGCAACATTTTTTCTCTGACAAAATCCTATCATCTCACACTTTGAGTGAAAAAATACTAGTTATAAATGCTTAAAGTTTACCAAAAACATAATGTCCCCGATTATTAAATGTTGGTTCATTTAAGGTGTGTATTATTTGTTTCTTTTCAACAAAGTCTGTATCTTCAGCCTCGGGAAATACATAAAACTTACCGATCTTAGATTTCTCCAAGAATTTTACCTCATACATATGTCCTTCAATGGCCATAACTTTGCCAATGAATTCTTGTTTTCGCATTTTCCCCAAATACACTACTTTTACCCATGCACCCACAGATATATCTACCGTGGAAATTTCTTCTATGCATTCCGATCTAATTTCAACTTTGTTTGAACTTTTCTTGTTGGTTTTTACTTTTTTAGCATTTCGGTTATCAGATTCATTTTTTAATCTTATCATGACTTCTTCAGATGTCAAAACTTCACCCGCTTTTGATTAAACACGCTTTCGTTTCAATTTTAAGTTTGCAATGCACTTCGTTGTGAGACTAGAAGGCTTTGGTGATATGGCAGATAAAATGGCAGTTTTCAAATCCTTATAAGGAGAGACAACCATTGAACTTGAAGATAAGCCTTCTTCTACAGGCATAGGTGATATGGGAACGTCATGTTGAGAGGTTGATGGCATTGATTCATTTGAGGCAGCAACAGGAACATGAGGCATTACACTAGAGGTAGATGAAAAACCTTCAGTAACGTCATCTGTTGATGGTGCAATTCTGTGTACTACCTCTTCACGATTCGGAGGATAAATTCCACTGCCTTTGAAGCCTTTGATGATATTTTTTACTGACATGTCTTCAAAAAGTTTACCTAAAAGGTAAGGGAAAACAGCTTTGGTCACACTCTGAAGGCGACTTTCTCGAAACCATAGCTTCAGAACGTCTTTCCATTTTCTTTTCAACGGTGAAAATACACCAACATCTAATGGTTGAAGGGCATGGCTGGTGTTTGGGGGTAAACACAAGATGATTATTTGTTTTTCCATGGCATGTCTAATGGTCTCGTACGTCATATGACTTCCATGGCCATCATAGATGAGTAGCACAGGTTTTTGTAATGGCTCAACATACTTTGAAAAGTTTTTGATCCATTGTTCAAAAACTGTATCATGCATCCAGCCTGAATCTGTGCAGCCATATATAGCTCCAGGAGGTCCACCACGAGTCCATGTGTCATACAAATGAAGGCTTTTGTAAACTGTAAATGGTGACATGTATTTCCCATCTGCAGAAACACAAAAAAGCACTGTGTACATGGTTTTGCCACATGTTGCAGATTTTAAATATGCTGTGCGAGAATTTTTAGCAACAAAAACTCCACAGTTCCGAGAGTCAGTGCCAAGGCCTGCTTCGTCCAAATTGAAAATTCTTTCGGTGCTGTTTATTAGATTGTTTTCCTTCAATAAATCTTCATAGGTATTAAAAAAGCTATTCACACAAGAATGTGTCAAAGCCGATGCTCTTGCTTTCGTCAGCAATTCCGGCTTCCTATTGGCTAACTCCTTCGACCACCTCTTCTCAAAATTTTGAATCCAATCAGCACCTGGTATACCATTTGAAAAAGGAATTGCTCTAGAAATGGGCAATGATTTAACAAAATTCTGTACAATGAATTTCAGATCTTTCCGGTCTTGGGGATAACCGCACTTTGCCATAAATTTTAATGACTGCACGATAATATTTTCTTCCTCCAATGAAAAGACTGTTGATCTTCCAGATCCCTTACGTGAAGGATTTTTTACCACCCATCTTCTCAAAGTTTCATGAGGAATTTTGTATTCTTTAGCAGCATTGCATATCGATTTACCATTGTCAACATCTCTAACAGCCAGCTCAAGACTTGCATCTGAATAAGACTGCACTTTTTTTTTAACATATGTCCGAGGCATTGCAGGAAACCTGAAATATATATAATAGCCTATATATATATAATCAAATAGGTCTATAAGTTACTTTAAATATTATCTTAGTGATCAGTAGGTAGGCACCAATAATTATGAACATGCAATGACTGGTTTAAAGTAATGTTTTGAATAGGTAGCCTATTAAATAAATAAAGAGAATAATAATTAGCTTATATTCTTTTTTACTTTTGAGTTAAACATTTCTGAAATATTGTGTTCTAAACATTTTAATGTATTTTTAAAACTCAAATCTATTCTGCTTTCATTAAAATAAAAATATTTATCCCTAAAAACTCATTATACACCCTAAAGACCACTGCACGTATTAAGCCTAACACTATACCCATTTTACCCCATTTATGAAATCTGAAAAAACAAAGCAAAAACAAAAAATAATTTCTTACCTGTAATTTAGAAAAGTAATAGAAGTGTTCAATAAATGCAATGAGGTCAGTAGAATATAATTTTATCAAAGATTCTGAGCTGTAAGATGAAGTTTAATCAATTAACATGTGGCATGAAACTGTACAGAAGGGTTTCTACTGTTGCCACTCACATAAAACAAACTATAGAGACAAAAATATAGTGTGGGGAAAATATTTAGACATCAAACAATTATCTGTAGTTTTAAAAACTGTAAATATGTTTGAAAATTTAAAAATGTGAAACAATGTATTTTGACTACCCATTTTACCCCACTACCCATTTTACCCCATCCTACCCTATACACATATATATTTATATATATATATATATAAATATATATATATATACACACATATATTTATATATATATATAAAAAGTTTTTCTCATTTAATCTTCATTTTTAAGCTAAATTATGACGTATAAACTTGAAGTAGTGGAAAAAGTGTAACACCATTTTAAGAAACTTTATTCAAGACAAATCGATATAAGAAGTTGGCATAGAGAAAAAAATATGCATATTTATACCGAATACATTTTAACTATTACAAAATCGGTATAACTCATTTTTTATTAAAAACACATAAGACCTTACTGCATGGCCCAGATACAAAAAAACTCATATACCACTAATACCGCAATTAAAAATAATGTTTTTAATATAGCAGTACAAAAATTACTTATGATGGACATGTTTCATTGATATGTAAAATAGGTGGTCCTCAAAGTAATCCAAAAATAAAATTAATAAAATCAAATCAACTTCATATGTAGTATCTAAAATATATAAAACTAATTTATATTTCTGATACTAGCAATCATGGAGTATTTTTTATTTTTTTTTTAAGGGTGGGGGGAGGAGAGATTAGCATTTTGTAAGCTAATTTGCACATTTTACTTTGTTATTGATATACATAATTATAAAACACAATTCTTTACTAATCATAATATTGACATCATAATCACATCATCTCAAGTTATGGGACATTTTGCTTTGATATGTAAAAGCTTAGAATACAAAACTAAAATAATCAAACTTGAAATATAATGTATAAATAATTTATTTACAATAATTAACAACATGTATTCATTTAAATATAAACACATTATACGCCTTTTAACAATATAAAATAAATGAGTATTAAGATAGTTTTATATAAGGAGAATGTATATTAGATAAATCTAAGAAAATCTTTTTATCATTTGTTAAAAACTACTTAGATAAATAAATCCAGAAAATTTGCCCAAGAAACAGAACATTATATTTTAAAGTTGCTGCTTCAAAGGAAAATCAGCTGACTTACGACTTTTAACTAACACTTAATTTTATACGTTTTGTAATTAAGAAACAAACATTTCTATAAAAATTATCCTGAAATCGAGGAACAAATATTTCTAATTCATGAGGTAACAGTTAGCTCAAATAAACAAAATGTACATACCCGCATCAATATTTTAGGATTCTCCGTTCATTTAAATTCTGATGTATAATAAGGATCAATCCGTTTAATTCGTAAATAAGTTTGTGTAATGAATGCAAAATAATCCATATAAAAAGTTACAAATTCATCATTATTGTACAATCTTCAGATAGAATTTGTATACAAGGTTCACGAGGTATCCCAGTATCCGCCATGTTTTTCAAGAAATCGCAGTTGCTCTCATGGAATTGTGGGTAAAAATCCCCAATCTACCCCCTTCCTTCCCTCAAATAAGAAGGAAGGAAATCATACCCCCTCTCAACCCTCTTTTGAACCGGCATTTTCCCCGCTTGGACATGAGAACGGTGAAACAGTTGAAATGCAGCCATAATATCGGCTTTAAATTGTGCATGTGAACGGGGCTTATGTTGCAAAAAATATAAAAACACAACATTAATTAAAAATAGAATTCTAAAAAATCAAATAAATCCGATTTACATAAAAAAAAATCTGATTTAAATCAAATAAATCCGATTTATTTAAAAAAATCATGATTTCTTTCCAACCCTGGTTATAACACTCTTGACTGACATCTTACGAACAATTTTTATCAATATGAAATATTAATGTAATAGCTTGTGAAACCCAAGAATAAGCATTTAATTTTATTTACAGATTTTTTTTATATATTTCAATTAAATATATATTTTGAAAATTAGTACTAATTAATTATAATGTTAACAAAATATACAGCGTGTATAACTTCTTATACAATGATGACCACATGTAACATGCTTTGTTAACTTTATAATTAATTAGTAATCTGCAGTGCCTCTTAAAAGTGTTTGCACGCCATAGATTCTGCTGTAAAAGTAGTATGTAAGAGGGTTAAATTAGAATATTATTTCACTGTATTTTTTAAATAAAACTTTATTCTATTCTTCACAAAAGTATGCTTATCAAAATAATAATTAAAAAATTCTGCAATATAATTCCATTCTTTTTCTTTCACTTGTTTCAATTCAGCTTTTAATTACATGGTATGTTTACTTATTCATACTTCAAATTCTTGCCAAATATGTTCTATTGGATTCAAATAGAGAAATTGAGAAATGTTTTGCTCACTTTAAGACAATTATAGAGCAACCACCGGTGCACATTTAAAGTGGTACGGTTAGGGTCGTTGCCTTGATACAATTTTAAATTGTTTTCGATACAAAATGTTTAGCTGATGATGTCTATGTATTTTAAATGCAGTTTCAATAGTTTCCAGTTTACCATATCCTGCTGCAATTCTAAATGTTCTCAATTTCATTAATTTAGCACCCTTTTACTTAATTTGACAAAATTTCTTTAATTTGGCAGCATTTTCAAAAGTCCCAAATTTTTCACCAAGGTTCGATGCATTTTACAACCTAAGTTTAAGTAACTGAACATTTTTCTAACTCAATGCTTTTATTTGCTATTTCATAATACTGGGTGGCCATAAAATAACGTAAGGTGTTCAAAGCCCTCTAGCAAGTAATGTATTGGGTGAAACGTAACAAAATTCGGTGAGTATACACAACGGAACATGCGGTTTTGATTTCTTAAAAAAAAAAAAAAAATTAGTTCCTAAAGTCGACTTTCTCCTCCTAGCCTTTCCTTTTATCCACTGGGTGTGATTATGCAAATTAGTGCATTTTACTCAGTAAACAATGCTAAAATTTTCCGTGGAGACGATTTTTGGGACTTTTTTCTTTTTTTTAGAAATTGAAACCGCATGTTCCACTGTCCATGCCCACCGAATTTTGTTACGTTTCGTCCAATACATTACTCGCTAGAGACCTCTGAACACCTCATGTTATTTTACGACCACTCTGTATATATAACGCAAAACTGAAAATCCAGTATGGCAACAAGATATAGAGAACTCAGGTCAGAGTTGGAAAAAAATCATGATTTTTTTTTAAAAAATCGGATTCATTTGATTTTTTATAATTCTATTTTTAATTAATGTTGTGTTTTATATTTTTTGCAACATACAGTGCTGCAATTTGTTATAAGAAATAACTTGTTAACTATATAGTATATTCTACTCACTTATTACCTTAAAATAAATATCTATGTTTTAATCTAAAGACATTCTATTACTTTGTATTGGAAAGTGCAAACTAAATAAGAGATAAATTTAAACATTTTGTAATGAATTAATTAGTAAATGGTAAAATTTAAAGAACAAATTAAATATTCATATAATGAAAAATTATATTTATTTAAAAAATGAAAAAATTGGAATTCCTTCAATATTTTTTAAACAAATTAATTACGGATTTAATTGTTTCATTAAAAAAAACAAATTTCGATGCTTTATCCACTCCTAATTTGTTCCGAAGGCTAGAATAAACTAAACCAAAAGAAGAAAACTGTCTTTCTATTCCAGCAAATGAAGCCACAGCTGTTGTTAGTTGGTAGATAAACTGGATTTCAAGTTCTGTGATATTCTCTTTACCTCCCATTACATAAAATGAATTCCACCAATCGTAATCAGTCATTGTAGCCATAACTTTTTGATCAAGTAATGGTGATTTTTGAAATGGGCCAATTTTTGCTTGGAATTTGGCTACAATGCTGACAAGATTTGGACACTTTTCCATAATGAATTGTAAACCTTGATTCTTTTCATCCACACTAACTGAATTTTCATCTTGATTTAATACAGAGGGACTTAATAAAACCCCTGCAAAATAGCATGAATTAATTGCTTGTTGGTGTCTTGTTTTATATTTCTTAATTCCATCTTTATCTAACACTCTTTCTAACTTTTTACCCAAAATTTTCCATTGGCATATGCATTCGGCAAGGGAACAGACCTCTTTTTGGATTGTATCCAGGGCACAAGCAATGGGTTTCAAAACTTCAATCATTTGCTCTGCATTTGTTTTAATATTTAAGTCCATTACTTTTCTTTTGATATCAGAACTTATGTCTTCTCGGTGCTCTTCATCTTCACATACTTTTACTATTTTCGACCAATTTTTTTACGTATGATTAAAAACAGTCAGCATAGGAATTCCACCTTACATCTACTGGGAGAACTAATGCACTGCCACTTTCACTATTGTACCAAGCCTTAGGGAGATGACTATTTCGGAAATATTTCACTATTTGTATAATATGATCACTGATAGTTTTATTTAGTAGATCTTTAGCCAATAAGTTTAACAACATGGGCCGAACACCCATATGTAATTACATTTAAATCTTTTCCTTCTAACTTATTTTGCATTTTAGCCATGTTTCAGCATTATTGGTGACAAAACTATTAACCTTGCATTTGAATTTTTTTTCTGTTAAAGATATCGTTTTAATCACTAGTTCAGTTAAATATTCACCTGTGTGTGAAAATCCTGATGTATCAATTGTATCAATGCAAAAATCTTTTAAGATTTGAAATCTTCACTATCAAAATTAACCACTTTCCTAATGTTGATTATTGACCCATAAACTACTAAAATTATCAAATGCATTTGTATATATATATATATATATATATATATAATTTAAATCTAGACTTTTAAAACATGATTTAAATTATGCCAACCCTGATCTTGACCACTATTAAATTCCTTACAACTTTACCTTCAAATAATTGATTTTATAAAAATAGAAAAGAAAAAAGCATAATCAAAAAATTTGATTTAAATCAATGATTTTTTTAAAGAAATCAGTTGATTTAAATCTAGATTTAAATCATGCCAACTCTGACTCAGGTTAAAAAAAAAAAAATCGCTTTGCAATGCACTGGCTACATTTTTGTATCATAAATACATGAGCTTTTTAAGATTTTTACCTTAAATTAAGCAAAAGCTTTAACCTAGAAATTAACATTTTTTGATGGACCTGTCTCATCCTATTTGTGAACAATCTGATAATTTTGTCAAACTCAGATGGTATATATGCTGTCTGAATAATAGGAAAAAGTAGAAGAATAAAATTGTATTTGCTACCTTTTCTGAAATTCGAAAGGCTGCATCTTTCTCACTTTTGAAAGTACAATCGTACAAATTTGGAATAGAATTCTAGATTATCATACACTTTTCCAGCGTGCCATTTTAAATTCCTTTAAACATTGTAGTTTTAGAGATATATGGTATAGAGCTTGAAATAATTTATGTAATATATTATCATGGAGTGCCTTCACCCCATGTCACTGCCGTGACGCTTAATTTATGTACGATAAAACTTTTTTAAAGATTTATTTTTCCCGATATTTGTGGACAGTAAGCACACCTTTATTAGATCTAGGAATTGTCATAACACTCCTCCATGTCATACCACTGGTACTCATACTCAACTAAGAACCAACCACACCAGGAAAAACAATCAGCATTTATGGGTGTACTTGGTCTGTAAGGATGTATTTATTCATAGGACCTTCCACGGGTATGAGTGGATCCAGAGAATGCCACAGAAACCTTCCTCAGACCATAAAACTGCCTCTACTGCCTTGTGTTCTTCCGGCAGTGGTTGATGAGTGTTTGTTCTCCGATCTTTCATGCCTTATATGCCAAAATTCATCCGCTAGATGAAGTAAAACACATGATTCATCTGAGAAGACAATATTTTGTCAATTAGCGGAGGTCCAATTCTAATACTGCCATGAAAATGTAAACCTATTTTGTCAATGCACCTTCGTTAGTGAAGGTGCAGTGGCCATCCGTCTGCTTCATAGGCCCATACGCAGCAGGGTTTTAACTGTTGTTGAGACACACTTCCAGTAGCCTGGTTTATTCAGCCAGTATTCTTCCATTGTAGCAGGGCAATCAACCCTCTCAAACCTTTTATGCCGATGTTCACCTCTCACATCAATGGCACATAGTTCTCCACAGTTTCCATGACGCTTATTTTCAATGGTGCCATTTCTCCATGACGATACACTTTAACCAATGCAGCATGCGAATAGTTCATAAACTGTACTGTTTTGGAAATATTGCCACCCTTGTCACGAAAATCATCCCTTTTAACAAATCTGATAAATCGCTCCTTTTAGCCATGACAGCAACAAGTTATATGTTTTTAGAATGCCCTTCACCACTCCTTATATAACCACCATGACACATGCTTTCTATCATTAGCCAGGTGCTACTGACGTCAAAAGTAGGAGATGGTCACAATAATGTGACTCGACCCTGTAGTTACGCATTTTGGATACAACCTTTTCAATGGATTGTAGTTGAGAATATTGAGATCATGTGACTGTAATTTTCATGGAGAATTATAGGCTTTGTAGCATTTGATATTTGTTTTGGTCTCTTCAGGTTTCTGTATTTTGTGATTTGGTAAGACTATAATGCACTTTGGCCTCAAAGCATTTGCATAATAAACATTTTTTCTTCCTGTCTGAGCTAAAATTATTTGGAAGGGGGGGGGGGGGGGGTTCTCTGGAAATTTTATTACTTTCACCAACTTATTTACAAAATGAAATTTTCTTTTGCCAAATAGAGTTTTTATACGTCAAATTTTATTTTTATGGTCCATTTGAAACATTTCTTTATTAAATTCTCAAATTTCAAATTTTGTTTTGGAAAATACAAACAGCACAACAGTAGCACATTACGATTAGTATACCATGTTTTTTGACATTTGCAGAATTCATATCGCCAAATTGAATTTTTCTTCGCAAAATATGGCAATTGGCAACCCAGGACTCTAGACGACTGTTAGAGCTCTGAGCGCAATCCCTGACTGTGGACCTTTAGGAATTAAATAGAAAACAATGGTTATATAACCAGGGCCAGGTTATCTATTAGAACAAGGTCCTTTTGGGCTTAGGAATATTTTTATACCATAAACAAAGACCCCCAAAATATTGTTGACCTGGGGGGGGGGGGGGGGGGGACAAAATTTATGCCAGAACCTAAATTTAAAAGATTAAGTTCGTATTTATTTTCAACCTTAGAAAAATAGCATAAATTATCAGATAATCGAGGATAACCAAAACTTGTGAGTGTGTGACTTATTTTTGTAGTGCATTTAATCTTCAGAAGGGGCTTATCATGAAATTTGCTTGGAGACTAAAAAATCTCAGGAAATTTCTGTGCTGTACGAAACTCTGTTACACCCTGACCAGGGATGTATCTACAGTGGTCGGGGTTTCCACCACTCAGAATTTCCGACCACCACTCAATTGCCGACCACCACTCATCCAAAAAAATATACGTACAGTACAACCTCGAAAATCCGGACGTTTTCCAAATTTTCGGTTTTTTTTCCCAGACTGACGAAGTCGCGGATTTAAAAAACAACAGGGTGGGTAAGATTATTTATTTTATACATAAGATTATTTATGTTACCGTATTTTCCGATCGACTTTCTGAACCCGGAAATGAAACGAAAGTTTAGATGGACGGCCGTAGATAGGCTCGTGGTTGGAGCGTGAATTGCGTTGTTAGCGTTAATCCCTTCTCCCCTTATTCAAGTCACAACTCCTGATGAATTATTTCGCGTAAAATATACATCGTTATTTAAATACTGAATTTTTATTATCAAAATTTCCTTTTCTCATTATTGAAAAAGACATTTTTCTGAAACTATGTAATTTTTAATATAACTTTAAAACGTTATCGTAACATTTTATCACAGATGTTCAATTAAATCTAAAAATCCCGAGAATTCATATTAACGCTCCCGGAAATTTATTTTGTTCATTTCATAGTACGATTTCCATTCTTCAATGTATTCTGCTTTGTCTTCAGAATCTCCTCCCCCTCCCGATATTTGACGATTTTTTCGTTCTCGTCGAACGTGTCAGCTTGAAATCGACTGTATATTTTGCCTTTTTTGTTTAGAAAGCCATATTTACATACTATAAATAGCAAATAAATAACTAAATAATATCGTATCGCACAGAACCGAGCAACAAGGTCATTAACCCACAGACCTCTCAAAGGGGTCGGCTTGCCACCGGTGACAGTCTGCTGCGTTTGCGATTAGGAACTAAGCAAATTCCTTTCTTCGGTTTCCCTGCCCCACCACGTCCGGGCGCTGCTGTAACCTAGTAATGACTCATCGTAATTTAGAAAAATTATTGAGAGAGATATTTTTCTTTCTTGGAAAAGATATTTATTTTATCTACTACTGCGATATTTTTTACATATTTGACTATTACTAATAAAGTTTTTACTTTTTTCAGAGTCATCAGTCTTTTTAAACATAACATTATATAGATGCTAGATAATAAATAAAACTTTTAAGTTCTTATTTTTTATTTTTCGTTCGTTAATAGCGAAAACGGTTTAAACACATTTACACCTTTAAATATATCGTTAAAAGTGCTAATCCTCGATCTTTATTAAATCTCGGCACTGCATTAAAAATCCGGCGCTTCATTAAATCTCGACAAAGCCGATATAACGGAAGTTCTGCACTTTGATGATGATGCGCCAATCGTAAATAAATTGAATGATGGCGAAATTCGCGATATGATATTAAATAAAAAAAGATCGAAGTAGTGACGATAAATGTGGAGAAGAAAAAATACCCATTGATAATCTTATGCAAAAAATCGATCATGCAATTAAAGGTCTTGAACAAAGAAGCATTATAACCGAGCAGAAGTAATGTCCATCTACAGGGTAAAGAAAACTGCTTTCCCATAAACCAAAATTAATGAAATAACAAATGTTAATTCAAATATTTAAACGAAATGATAAAATGGAATTTTATCGTTTCGTTTCGTTCACACATTCTAAATTATTAATGTGTATATTTTTTCTTAGAAATTTCTTTTGTCCTATTTTTAAATTAAATCATATGTTTTAATTGATTAACTTAACTTTTGCCATTATTTTTACTAAAAATAGTGCTTTATAGTGTATTTAGTTAATATCAAATCTGAATTTTATTCAAATTCTATAATCCGGAAAAATCGAAAATCCGGAATCGGCATGGTCCGGACGAGTCCGGATTTTCGAGGTTGTACTGTATTATAATTACATTTAAAAAAAGTTATATTCAATTTTATCAAATGTTTTTCTTTAATATAAAAGTATACAATACTAATACTGTTTATATGTGCGAATTAATGCGAAGCTCGTTTCGAAATTTTATATTCGCAATTATAATTGTTCTGGAAAATCAACCACCACCCACATTTCTCTAGATACATCCCTGCCTGACTTATCCAAACTGTGACAGACATTTCCCAGGGGCATCCCCTTCACATCTTGACGTTATGAAATGAACAAAAAAAATTTTCAAAAACATAATTGCATTTAAGAAAAATGTATACAAAATGAAGTTCTTACATATTTAAATGTAATTTTAATTATTGGCAACTTTCTTCCATAGCCTAGATGCCAGCATACTAAATTAGTTCGGAAAATCATATATATGTCCAAAATGAATCTTTTCGCAGGGCAAATCTGTTCCGATGGCATAATTTGGTTTCAGGGAGCAGTGGTAAACTTTTTGCAATTGCTTAATTTGGAGCCCCTTTGACACTGGGGCCCGGTGCAGCTGCTCCGTCTTTAATCAGCACCTGGTCACATCTGCAATACTTGTCCAAGTACTCTGTTATATTCTTTCGAGAATTCAAATGTGCATTGTTGCTGAAGAAAGGCATTTTGAACAGGCTGCTCATTAACATACAGTATTGCAAGATTTGTTTGTTTTAGCATTCCCAACATTCCCAAGTAGGACAGCAATTAACCAATAACTTACAAGGTAGGATTCAAAAGTTCCTGGACTGAGTCTATAACTTAAAAAATATGTGCAGTAGAGAGAGACTACGATAATGTTTCTGTGTTATTACGTTCTCCCCCTCTTATAAAAGTGGTTTGACCCAAATCATGTGATCGGTGGCTCGCCACAGCGTCGTATTTTGTAGACTGGTGCACTCAGTAACTGGTGATTGAAAGAAATGGCATTTGTTGAGAAGAGAATTAATATCAAATTTTGTATTCGCTTGGGAAAGAGTGCTATGGAGGTTTACGAAATGTTGAAGCATGTGTACGGCAGAGAAACATCGCGAATGCAAGCTTTTGAGTGGCATCGACGTTTTAGAGAAGACAGGGAAAGTGCCGAAGCTGACGAACGTGTTGGCAGTCCGCAGACTTTCAGCAAATTGAAAACAGGTTTCTGCAATGGTATGTGAGAACAGTCAGAAAACAATAATGGAAATAGCAGAATCAGTTGGGATATTCGAGGCCACATGTCAACAGATACTGACTAAGGATCTTAACATGCATAAGGTGTGTCAACACATTGTTCCCTGCATGTTAACTGAAGACCAAAAGGCAATTCGAATGGAAATGGCAGGATACTTAATTTCGGCTGTTGACAACGATCCTTCCCTACTTCTGGAGACGAGAAATGGTGTTTTTTATACGGCCCGCAATCCAAGAGAACATCAGCAACGTGAAAATCACCACAATCTCCACGCAAGCAGAAATTCCGCCAAGATTGCTCTAAAGGGAAGGCTATGTTAGAGGTGTTCTTCGATATCCAGGCCGTTGTGCATCTGGAATTTATTCCTGAAGGACGCACTGTGAACAAAGAACTCTATGTAGACATTCTACGTCATTTGTGTGAGTCGATCCGGAAGAAGAGACCAAAACTGTGGGCTGAGCAGTCATGGGTGCTTTTGCATGACAATGCTCCTGTGTACGGATCCCTCCTCGTCGCTGACTTTCTTGCAGAAAAGCAAACAATTGTTTTGCCACATCCTCCTTACTCCCCTGATCTTGCCCCCTGCGACTTCAGCCTATTTCCTGAACTGGCAAGTCACTTGCAGGGTTGTCGATTTCAATCCGCAGATGAAGTTGTGCATCGCAGGCTGAATTAAAGGACATGGCTAAAATTGGATTCCAGAAGTGTTTCAATGACCTTTACAAGCGATGGCAAAAGTATGTTCTGTATATCAGGCAAAACACAAGCTGTCTCTTGACAGTTATAATGGTCGATTTCTACTTCAATATTCTACAATTGTGAAATTAACCTTTTTCATCTATCTCGCTTTGTTGCCATGTGTATTGTCCTAACATTTTAAATTCTCCACTAGGGGTGTTGCAATTACTTTTATTCACTCTAGTATGGTCACTTTACTATAGATATTTATTGGAGTGGCAAAGGACTTCCCTAGGAACCCTGTATATGTTACCATATTGGACTTCAAATGCAGACAGTGACAATAAATTTATTACAACGAAGACTTCTAAAATTTTCACTCTATAATTTTTATTTTAAGATCATGCTGGAGTCGCGCTACCAATCGCCATTGTAGCATTTTGAGAAAGCAAATTCAATTTGGTGATTGAAAAAAAGGTTTGGCGAATATAAATTCTTATATCAAAATTAAAAGTGGGATATGTATGCTAATCACAATCTATAGTACTACTGTGCAGTATTTCTTTCAGGCATACATCCAATTATTCGCCCCCCTTCCCCCCAGAGACATTTTATATTAAATTAGTTTCTATTTATGACAGCATTTAGGTATATTTATATAGGGCAAATAGAAAACTTGCCCCCGTCAAGGGTCGTTAAATTGTTCGAAATTCATCCAAAATTGTAATTTCTTTCTGCAGAAAGGTAGTTTACATTAATTTATTAAGTATCCAAGTTTCGTTTTAGAAGAAAAAATATATATATATATTTCAATTTTCTGTTGAAAATTTAATTAAATGGGTATTATTTTATAAATTGAATGTGTTTGTGGTGCTGCCATCTAGTACTATAAATCTAAAGCATTACTTAAATTGAAATGCTGTTGTTTCTGCTATTCCTAAACATACGAATATATAAACTATGGAACTCAAAATATTTTGGTGCTGCCATCTAGTGCTAGATAGTGTAAGTAAATGCGATATTGAAATAGATTATTATATTTGAAGATAATATTCTTTTTTTTTTTTCCAGTGGCAGAGAATAAGACATACATTATACACAACTCATATAACGTGAAAAGTCAATATCTCAACTTTTGAATTTCCTGCATACGCATTATGATGTGGAAGAATCAATCAGATATTCTGAAGCTGTTTCATCTTGGATCTACATCCAGCTTTCAAGTTCCTCTTCTGTTTATTTAAATTGAATATTTAAGACCTAACTGGCATCGAATATATTGAAAGATGTTGTAATATACTCGAAACTCACAATTGGGATTTTGAGGTATATCATAAAAACATAAAACTTTTCATATTTTATGTGCGATAGTAGACTTACCTCCTTATGGTGCACCCTGGAAACGCTTCTTTTCTAAAACGGTTAAAAGGTCTACTACATTGGCATGCGGCAACTAGTTATCAAGTGCGACCGCGCGTGGAGCATTCTGCAGTGGAACTCGGGCGGCCTATCCCAAGCAAAACGATCGGAGTTGGAAAATTCGTTATTTTGATATGACATTGATGTTTTTACTATTATGAAAGCTAACATTTCAAGTAGAAATTTGGATTTCTTTACATTCCCGGGGTATTGTATATACCTTCTCCCTAAGTATAGACAGATTGCTAGTGGTATTCTCATCGGCGTGAAGAAATATCTTACCGCAGACTTCAGGATTATTAAAGAAATGGGAGATACCCAGGATAAATCTGAAATTGTAAAAATTGATGTCTGGAAATATGATAGAAGGTCTAAATTGGGTAGCACTGTCTCGGCGGTCTAAAAAGAGATACCTAACACTTTCGGGTAAGTCAGATGGTCTGGGTCGAAAGAAAGAAATCAGCAGTTTTAGTTATTGCACGATAAAGTTATACAAAAACTCCTTTTAGGCCTGCGCTACTCAAGTTTAACAGTTATACAACTTGAGTTCTTAGACTCCAAAACTCACTCTCTCGTTGACTTGCTAGATACCATTCGTCTACGCATTGCATATTTCTTACTTCGAAGAGCAATTGGGGCTTGAAAGTATGAGGAGGGGGGGGAGGCTACAAGGCATTACAATCCGTCACGTAATGCTCTCCAGCATATTGTTTATTAACCACACTATACCCGGATATGGTCGATGGGATCTCTGGAGATTTCCCGGTGGGTCTATTGCATTCAATTTTTTCGTTATCAATAACTCGCATGATGGGCCGAAGTTCAAAAGGACGATCATGGCCCGTTTCTCCTGGGCCCATTCTCGGAGCAAGTATCCGAGCCTGACCCACACCCATAGAGGGTAAAATATAATAAGTTGAAAAAGAATAAAAAATCAAAGTTAGAGTTAGGATATGTTGTTGTTGTTGAAACCCAGACCGTCCGACCTACCAGAAAGGTGTAAGGTAACTGTTTGGACGGTCGGGAAGTGCCACCCAATTTAGACCGGAACCCAGTGGGGGAGGCATCCACAGGGACCGTACCCTCCTTCCCCTACCACCAACCTCTCGGAAGGAAGAGTTAGGATATGTGTCGAAACCTTAAGATTTCGTCGCATATAAATTTATATAAATCTGGTTGTCCATCCCATTTGTTGTGTAAGCTATAGAAAAACAAGTTTCATTAAGAAAACATAAACGTATAAATGAAAGGCTTGGAGCAATAACTTGACTAGCGACACTTTTCACCAAACTGGGATTTTCCCCATCAAATGATACCTAGCTGTATGCAGCTTTTTCTGGAAAAATCACATTTTTGGTAAAATTGTAGCACTGCCATGTTTTACTAAGCCCTTCAAAAGAAAGCTCTAATATAGATATATTATTTAATTCATAAACACCTATCACTACAATTTTGCAGAATGCGATGCAAATTTACAGAGCCATTATAACATGTATATTTACCATATAGTGTTGCACTTTGGTCAACGTCTGCATGATTTTTAATATAATATGTAGGTTTTTCAGCAGTTTGGAGATTTCTTACTCGAGAAGAAATTTTTGCTGTTCTAATTTAAATTTATCCTTGAGAAATGAGTATGTTTTCTTAATTACAAACCGAAACGCAACCTTTACAAATAGCACAAAAATATCGAATTATTTTCCCATCACAAACCAAAATCAAACCTTTATTAACAGAACCCAACCATCACACTGCTTTCAACACTACAAACGTCACTCATCTGAGATCACACCAGTTGAAAAGATATGCCAAGTCCTCCAACAAAAAACAACCACTTTCCCACGAAGTTCTTACGAATCTGGTATTTTCTCATAATTTAAAACTCTGGTAACAAACGACTGGATGCTGATGGCTGGCAAACGTCAGGCACTCACCGCGGCAAAGCTACACTCGGGGGTTCGCAACTTCAAACAGATATACTATTATACACAATACCACCTAGAAAGGGGGTACTGGCTACTTCGTGGTTCTCATTACTTCCCTTATATACATAATGTATAAGGAAAGTATTGTGACGGGGTCGAAAATTCGAATTCGAGTTTTCGACGGGAGAGCACGTTTCAAGCATCCCTGATCACGAATCAAACATTTTTGAAGTGATGTCTGAGTGTGTGTGTGTGTGAAAGTATGTGTGTGTGTGTGTCAGTGAGTCTGTGGAGACGATAACTGACGAACGAATAGACCGATTCGAACCAAATTTGGTACAAAAATCACAATTCGTAAACACTGGAAGCCTATTGTTTTTATACGCAATCGAATATTCAGAACCCCCCAAAGTTTTCAAATGAAATTTTGAAAAAATCGTCAAAAAATCAAAACCAATATTAAAGTTACGCAAATAGACATTCCTTATGTAATTTTTCATTAGAAAACGATTGACATAAATTTTAGAACGCTAACATGAACCGTTCTCGAGATATTGCACATTTTTCAAAAAAATTATCAAAAAGTCATATAAAATAGAAAAAAAATATATTTCCTATTGAGAAACATGTTCACTTTTCATATATAATATCTTGCGATAAATTGGGTGACATCATTCTCGTGGATCTAGCTCGTTCCATTCATGAAAAAAGATACTTTGAGTAATACTTTTGCATTTGAACGCCAATTTATCTGCTGTAAGAACAACTTATTTCTTCGTCCATAACGCTTGGAGAGATTTTGGCGACGAAATTGGCGGAATGTCGCCAACTTGGCGACTTTTTGAAATGTTACCAAATTAACGAAAATCTCGCCAAATAGATAAAAATGACGCTAAATCAATGAAAATGACGACTAATTGTGGAAAATTCAATATCTAATAAGTTATATAATATATAAATATATAATAATAGTTATATAATATATGTTGAAAATTCAGTATCTAATAAGTTATATATATATATATATATATATATATATATATATATAACTTATTTCTTCGTCCATAACGCTTGGCGAGATTTTGGCGACGAAATTGGCGGAATGTCGCCAATTTTGCGAATTTTTGAAATGTTGCTAAATTAACGAAAATCTCGCCAAATGGATAAAAATGACGCTAAATCAATGAAAATGACGACTAATTGTCGAAAATTCAATATCTTGGAAAGAATATTAGTATCTACTAGAAGAAAAACCTATTTATTTTACTCTAAAAGTAGTAAATTCATTTCATTATATAAGGAAAGTCATGTGTTGCCCACATCAGATTTTTTTTTACTGTAAAAGTAGTGAATTCATTACATTATATAAGGAAAGTCATATGTTGCCTACATCAGATTTTTTATAATTATAATTATTACTGGAGACAGCTACTATTTGGATAGCGGTACCGATCGCATATTCTCAATTTATCAATCGCATATTCTCATGGCTGTCAATATTCCTTTTTCTCTTTGAACGAAGTGGTCAATCAAAAAGGTTCTGGTAGCCATGGTTTTTGTCATTAGTGTAAAATGTTTCCTGGGGTAAAGAGGAACTTGGTTTGTGTGCGAGGTAGTTTATGGCCCTGTGGTAAGGAATATGTGAACAAGACTGAATTCAAATGGGACATTTACATTTGTGGGAACATTTTTTCAATTGTTGTTGTTGTTGCTTATGACCCCTGTTTCTGCATTAGCACGAATACAGGTCCAGTGACACCAGAAGAAGGACAGAGAGAATGACACACACGACAAGAATACAAAGTTTATTAATACATGCAAGCATCACTGACTAAGGTCTGAAGGGTGCAGCTTCTCATTTAACGAGGACTCAGAAGGCGGAAGACTGTCTTCATCCTCAGGAAAACAACCATGTCTTACTCGGGATTCGAACCCAAGCCCACTAGATAGCAGCCGGTGACGCTATCCACTTCACCACCTGGGCGGCATTTTTTTCAATTATTTTGTTTTAATAAATGAAAATTGCTTTTCTGGTTTTTAGGAAAGAATGAAGTTTGAAAAATTATCTTGAAATTTCCCAGAGGGGGCAAAGCCCCCTCTGAGAAATTTCAGCGGGGACTTGGGCCCCTGTGCCCCCCCCGTAGACGGCGCCTATGGCCTGAAACGGAATCAAAAGGATTACAAGATTTCGTGGAACTTTAAGAAGGCTAGATGGGAGGATTTCTCTAATATGTTGGAACAGGGTCTGGAAAGGGAGGAATTCGACTTGACCAAGAAACCGGACACTCTTATTAAACGGTTTAACAAACTAGTACTTCAATGTGCCAAAATGTGTATACCCAAGGGAAGGGCCAGGAAATATAAATGTTTCTGGGCCAAGGAACTTGATGATATGAAATTAAAAAGAGACAGACTAAGGAAAAAAGCAGAGTTAAACATCATTCTGACCCAAATGTGACGTCATCATATAACTCACGAAAAGTAAATATTTTTTTCATCTTTGTACACAATTCTTATTTTCTTTAATGCAGAAACACATTTGCTACCTTCATGCACAATTTTGAGTTAATCAAAGCTTTACTTTTTCATTTTTGTTGATTTTACCGTCCGTACTTAACTTTTGAAAGCCAGTGTGAAAAAGAGCAAGATTAAGGTGAATATATAGTTATATTGGCTCATACAGCTCAACCTCGTCCCAAATTTACCTCGTCGCGGAACATATAAATAAAAAAGGACCACTCCACGTTATTTTGTTATCGTTCTTAGCAAAGCCAGAGTTGGCTTGGACCGGGCGGGGATTCCTATCAAGGCTCTCTGGCAGGGACGCGGCCGTTTCCTGCCCTTATAGGCATCTTATAGACTTTTTCTTTTGGCTTATTAAGGGGGTCTTGGACGTATTTCCCGAGGGGGCACTTAGAGGTAGGTCCAAGCCGACAGTTAGCAGGCAAATTCTAAGATAACATTCGATAGTAAATAACTTCTATAAATTCATATGCAAAAATTGAATAAGTGACTGCATAAAATGCGCATAACCCTCGAAATTCCCACACAATATTGTTGGTAATACCCAGTTTGCTGTCATAAACAAATTCTACACCCCCAACTTAGTCTGCATATACATTTTTATAAAATTCCTGTCGCTATATCTGAATATATTTCTGTTTTAAATGTGGACATGATTCGGGATTATCACCATATTTAAAACTGTAATATGATGAATGAAATTATTGTTACTTTCACTTTCCCTGCAATACGTGGTAACGTATAGGGAAAGTATTGGAATCATGCTGAAAATCACAACTGTAGTTTTCGACGGATCTACACGTTTTGGGACCTCTAGAATACGAAAAGCTATTTTTAGTGTGACGTCTGTGTGTGTATGTCTGTGTGTCTGTCTGTGCAATGTATGTATCGACTTTAACACAAAAACTAATGGACCAAATCCCATAAAATTTGGTAGGTAAATCATTTATGGATGACCCTGGTGCTGATTAGTTTTTGGTATGATTCGGGATAAAAGAACCTGACTTTTTTTGCGAAATGGTCAGCAAAAATTGCCTGTATCCATTCTAGATGAAAAACTCATTGATCAAATTTTACAAAACATGGTAGATACGTTACGTGTGGGTTACATTGGTGCTGATTAGATTTTGGCACGCTTCGGAAAAAAATAACCTGCCTTTTTTGGCAAAATGGCCCGCAAAAATCGTCAAAATCTAAAATAAAACTACGTATGCTGAAATATATCAATTAAATGCTTGTTTTACACGTAATATTTAACGATAAAAAGAATAGGACTAACCCCATTACACTAGGACTAGCCGTTTTCGAGATTCTTTAGTTTTTCACATTTTTGCTACGCCACTTTTGAAAGTAAGTCCAGTTACCAAAGGAGATCGAAAATTGAATTAAAAATGCAAATTTTAGTGTGATTTTAAATAATTATGGGTATTACTTTGTGCAGTTAAACTCAATATAACGAATTATTGAAGAAATAAAGTGAACGTGGATATGAGTCTGCAGGGAAAGTCATATGCTGCCCACATCAGATTTTTTAGAACTGGTCCATTAAAATGAACCATTTGGTACATTCCCAGAAAACTTTAGTGGTTTTTCTGATTTCTGATCTTGTGGTTAAAAACGTCAGACCCTCTTTTATTCGTTAGTTTATGAGATTTTAAAATTGGTCGAATTACGTGATGGTCATGAAAAGAGCTTGGCTTAATTACGGGTGTGCTTTACATTTAAACATCTAATAGATGAGTTGCACCGACGTCACATTCCCCCTAGCTACGGTTGCTACCGCCATAATCTTTGTAGACATCGTCCGCCTTTACTATTTCTGTCAGTGCTAAAGTGTCAGCTTGCAATTTTTTTTTGTCTTGATATTCTCAAGTTTTTACTACGAAATTATACCTCACGCTACAAAGTTGCTTCTAGAAAGCCAATAAAGGCACCGAGAAAAATTACTTCGTACGGATTTGTCTGACGATCCGTGTATTATCCTTCACTATAAAGTTTTTCTTAATCGCCTGTACTGATACAACAAAACCAATGGATACCATCATGCAAATACATGTATTACTTCTACTCCAAGTCCAGATACAATACAAGAAGTCATGGTACTTTCAATGTCAATTTATTAAAGTTATTTTAATGCAATAATTTGCTTCAAAAAATTTTGGGAAATATAAGTACCTCTGGCCAATCGCGTCTTTTAATAATATTATGTTGGTGCTTTGAGAGGTAAGGATTACTGTGAGAAATTATTTGATTTCGCTCAAGCTATTAAATTGATTTAAATTTCATTTCCCAGATCTAGATGGTATCTTACTTAGACAGACATGATTTTTAACATGTTGCCTATGTTCTGATACTTTTTAGAATGCCCATTTGCACGTATAAAAAAATATACTATTTTTTAAGCTTTTGTTTGTTTTCTTTGTAATATATATAATACTATATATATATATATATGTATATGTTACATATACTGTGTATGTTTGATGCCGTTTTCCATTAATCTTCTTTTGAAATGTCGAACTAAATTATTTGCGGCTAACACTTTGTTGACAGGTCACGAGTATACTTATGTTTGCATGGCCAAATGTTGTTGACCAGTCACCATGTTTTCATGTCAACATACAGGGTTTTTATAATTAAAGTTCCACTTTAAAATGGCCATAAAAGGAAAACTACTGAACAGAATGCTATCAAACTTGGTAATAGTTTACATGAGGTCATGGGATTTTATTTTCCGCAAAAAAAAAAAAAAAAAAGTTCAGAAACTCACCGCCAGCTGGGAATGGCGCTGTATGCAATATTGTTAAACGAAATAAGACATGAAGACATTGGTTTAAAATGTTTTGAATCGTTTCTAAAACGCAACTGTTTGTGGGGTTATGAAAAATCGCAATGGCTTGTAAATAGCTTACAGCAGGAGGAATGAAAATTAGAATTATACAAATGCGCTTTACACGTCATTTGATTTTGCAGCTAAAAAATTGAGGCTGCTCGTCAGAGCTCACCTTATTACGAGTCGACGATGTCTGTAACCATGCAAGACCGTGCTTTTTTCGTTATGTGTCATTATGAATGCAATAGCAATGAACGGCGTGCTTTGCAAAAGTATCGTACCGTTAGACGAATACGTCGAGGGCCAATGACACCGCAGGATTTGAGGAAAATGATGGCAAAGTTTGAAGTCACAGGTCTGCTATCTGTTGCACCTGGCCGGGGAAGGAAGCCTGTTTCTGTGGAAATCGAGGAGGCTGTTGCATTAGCAGTATAGGAAGCAACAATGGAAAGCACACGCGGGACATACAGCGTAAGTGCTGTTGCACGTCAAATGGACTTACCATTGAGTACGGTGTACAAAATTGTTCGTAAAGTGTTGCTGTACTACCCATACACATTCAAACTTGTTCAACAACTTGAACCTAACGATCCTGCTGTAAGAGAATCTTTCGCTTTGCAATTCCTTGCACGGATTCCTTGTCGGAGGTAGACGAACATTGGCCATGGAACATTTTGTGCACGGATGAGGCCCACTTTTACCTAATGGGGATGTCAATACCCATAACTACAGGATTTGGGCCAAAAAAATCCCTCATGTCATCCACCCGGTTCCATTGCATTCTCCTAAAGTCACTGGTGTGGTATGACAGCTAGTGTCATAATTGGACCATTTTTCTTTGAAGAACAATCGACAGCTGGGCCCGTGACTAGCACTGTGACTGCTGGTCGCTTAGAGTCGATGTTAAGACGTTTCGTGATACCTGAGCTTCAGCAAAGTGGCATTTTAGCTACCACGATTTTTATGCAGGGCGGGGTTCCACCTCACATTGGTACATGTGTCAAGCAGTTACTTAAGCAACATTTCACGGATGACCGGATTGTAAGCCGACACTTCCCCATTTCTTGGTCACCCCTGTCACCAGACCTCAACCCCTGTAACTTCTGGCTATGGGGTTACCTCAAAGCCACTGTTTATGGTGATAACATAAACAACTTGGCGAAATTGAAAAATGCGATACACCGATATGTCCGTAACAATCCTCCTGATATGCTAAGAGCTACTGTTGAGAACGCAGTGATGCGATTTAACTTGATTTCAGAAAATGGTGGAAGCCACATTGAACATGATTTGTAACACGTTTTAGAAACTTTTTAAACCGATGTCTTCATGTCTTATTTCGTTTAACAATATTGCATTCAGTGCCCTTCCCAGCTGGCGGTGAGTTTTTGAACTTTTTTTTTTTTTTGCGGAAAATAAAATCCCATGACCTCATGTAAACTATTACCAAGTTTGATAGCATTCTGTCCAGTAGTTTTCCTTTTATGGCCATTTCAATTTTTATGGAACTTTAATTATAAAGATCCTGTATTTAAAAGAGATTGTTATCTGCTTGTGTGTGTGTGTGTGTGGGGGGGGGGGAAGCTCAGAGTATGTAGAGTATGCTCTTTCAAAGAAAAGTGCAGATAAACTCGATATGTTTGTAAAATTTGTGTACCATTGCATAAATGTAAATGCTTTACAATAAACTGTATCCGAAAAAATTATTAAATATATGTAGCAAGTTTCATTTCAACGCATGCTGTGTAAATAAAGTTTATTGAAGCTTATTTAGATTTTTGATTTTATTTTCAACTGCAGAAAAATAGCCCACTCCACGGAATAGTTTTGGCTTAAAATAGCCAGTCAGAAATATGTTAAAGCTTATTTTTGATCTCTACAAGATCTCATCTAATATTCTCAGTAAAAATACAAATCATATAACATGTGGTAGGCCACAAACTATACAGGGTGTCCCAAAAAGATTGAAACGAGCTTTAATTCTTGACCTGTTGAAGGTAAGTGGGCAATGTAAATTGCAAAAATGTTGAAAGTAAGGTAGGAAATAAGACTACGTTAATGAAATAGTCCTCCTAATAAGTTCCAAAAAGCTGCAACTTTAAAATCGACAGAATTATGATAAAGGAAAAAATCTTATTTATGCCACTTTTTCGTACCATGTGAAAGGCTGTTTCATCAGTGCAAATAGGGATAATTAACAAATTGACGATGGAAATTGTTTAGATTAAATATATGTTAATATGTGTAAAATTTTTTTTATCACAAATGCATCTAAACAAAGCATTACATAGACAGAGATCATATAAAGCAGTGGCACACACTAAACGGTTGGGTATCCTATGTATTATCATCCAGTTTTATATTTTTTGTAATATGTCACAAATGTACATTTTTAATTTGATATAGGGTCCCCATTCACAATGCTCAATTTTCAATTAAATATAACTCGCTCAATCGACAATTCCGATTTTTTTTAAAAGCTCTTAAAACCAATTGATATTTATAGAGAATTTTTTCTGATTTCAAATATCCAAGCGAAAATCTCTTAAAATAATTATTTATTTAAATATCAAGAAATGAAAAACCGCAAAATCTTCTCAAAAACAAAACGGCCCGTGATTGGCTGTGACGTCACGCGGCCCGATCGAGCTGTGATGCAACATTCTACTATGTGCTGTTTCTATTGAGATATTTGCAAGTAGTTGGCGTTTAATTTTGTTTACAATTTATTTATAATTATTTTACCCATTTGTTCTTGGTCTGCTTGAGTTTAAATTATTTGTTCCTTATTTTATTTTATTGTAAACATGGATTCAGGTTTTGTTAAAGGGCAATCAGACAATTTGCCCAAGATTGATACTATCATGATGGCTCTGTATTTTAAAAACAATATGGATTTTGTGACGGCTGAATCTCGTGGTATAAAAGTTGAAAGGCAAGATTTACCCCTTTTCTTGAGCTTTTTTTGGAAATTAAAGAAAAACATTTGTATTCATATGCTTAATTTTTTACTGAATAAATGTGCGCCTGCACATAAAATGTGCAGACGCACTTTAGCTATATATGTTCACATGAAGACTCTAAATATAATATTTTATTAATAAATTAAGCAGTTTTTACATTTAATTACATTAAAAGCAGTTTTACATTTAATTATATTAAAAGCATTTTTACATTTAATTACATTAAAAGCAGTTTTAAATTTTTTTTCTTTGTGACTAAAACAACTTTGCTTTTTGTTTTAGATGGAATGTAATTATTCTATAAATTTTCAAAAGCACATGTACTCAATGAAAATATAAATTATAACTTCTGACTGCAATATACAGGTATACGAAATTTTTATGTTATCTATGTCAGATGAATATAAGATATAACATTTTAAATGTTTTTCTTATTTCTAAATTAGATTAACTTTTGCAATCATTTTATTAAATATGAAGTCATGGTCGCCTATAGGGGGTGTAATGGGAGGGGGGTCACACTCCCCCTTCAATATAACAAAAGCGAGCATCAGGCCTGTCGATATTGCACATCATGAGCTTGAGTTTGTCCCCCCCCCCCTAGAAAAAGTAGTCATTATTAGTGTCTTTCCTTGTCTTGATATTGTTTAAATTTGGGCGAATGTCATGTTATTCGTGGAAAATGATTCATATTTTTTAGTATTATATATGACTTTTTTCTGTAAAGATTAATTAATAGAACCATGTTTGACACAAAATGGCAGATTCATTTGCCTTGCACAAGAAATTTTCATTCATGAAAAGTCACATCCCATATCCAATCATTGTCTGTCATTACGTTGTTTATAAAGGATTGAAAATAGGGGAAGAAATAGCCACGTCTTCCTGTAATCTAGCTTATAGTTCAAGCTTATCAGTGAGGGCATAATTTAACAGGTGTTTAGTGTGTACATGTAAATTGTGTTTATTTGCTTTAAAAAATTATTGCTAAAAAGTGGGCAGAGCACGACTATACCTTTTGAAAAATTGAATGGAATGAAATCAATTTCTCAAACCCTATTTAAAAAATAATCCTTGGCAACACTGGGTACATTTTTACTAGTGTAGTAAACTGTTCAGTGTAGAAGGTGCTCACATCGAATCTCTATTATTATATGAAAATGTTACATGCTCAAAATACATATTTATATCAAGTAAAAAAAAATTCACCTTTAAAAAATGTAGTCAAAATTTCTTAAATTAACAGTTGAAAAATAATGCCCAATTGTTAAATACCCAAGACATATTGGTCATTAGAAATATGGTAACCAACTAAGCTTTACTTATTTATATATTCAGTTTTGATGAAGGCAGTGCAAGACATTACTTACTATTCAGTAAGTGTGAAAATGGGTTCATAAACAAGTTGTTCCAAAGCATGAAACATCTTTTCAGAACAAAATGTTTTGTTCATGGAGTTTTTAAAAGGAGGCGATAAAACTCCTATGGATGAAATGCTTGAAAATGCCATAATACTTTGAGAATTATATCTAGGTGTCATTAGTGTTAAGAAAGTAGCCTCTATTGTTATATGGCACAAAAGAAAGGCGTAGTATTTAGTATATTTATTTCTGATTATTTTCAAATTAAGGGTTCTCTAATTATGAGTATAATTAACCAGTATTTTTTCATAGTTGTAGGATATAGTACAGACTTTTTGGAGATAAAAGTAAATTGAAAGGTTAAATAATTTTGAATACCTAGAACTATTCTTTATTATTTCAGTTTTACTTTGTATTGAGCTAATAATTTATTTTTACAAAATTGACAGTTTAAATAAATATTTCAGATATTTCGCCATTGAAATGCATACAATGCAGGATTACTGAACTTACCCCAGCGCCACCAGAATTATTGACTGAAACGATATTGGCATTTTCTTAATATGAAGTTTTAACTTTTTACTTTGATCTCCATCGTTTTATATTTATCTGAATAGAGTTTCGTCCAGAACAGAGCACCAGGCGCGAAGCGCCTTTAATCTCCAATCTCTAGGTGTGGTTCTTATCTTCATACTGTGACATTATTTCATTGGTTCATAGTTGGAGGTTCGAGGTTTTTGATTTACTGTTTTTATTATTTGACCTAGCTCCTGGTGTGGCAGTTTGTTGCACATTTAGAGTTTAAGCAGTTTGGGGGGTTGCAGATCTGAGGGTTACTTAGCAGTTTAGGATTTAAGACATTTTGTAGAAAAGCAAAGATCGCGAGTTTTATTTAATATCAACTGATTAAGGTGGGACGTTCCTAGTACCGAATATCAAAGTTAAGTACAGAGCGGGGTCTCTTACGAGATTTAGCCTTGCGATGATCATAGTCATGCAGATTAGATAATAGTTCATTTGGGACAGATGGCAGATTTTTGTATAATTTAAGCGCTAGCTTTTTAATTTGGGCTCTAACAGTTTTTATTTTGAAGTCTTTCCTAATTACCGAGTTTCTTAAGTATCTAGGGGCTTTCCTTATAATCCTTAGGGTTTTGTTTGTCTTGTCTCTAATAAGTCTATGGTAGTTTTACAGGCATATCCCCATACGGGTGCTGCATACAGCATTCCCGGGGGGATGACCGATTTATAAATTAGGAGTTTATTTTGATAACTTAGATTTCCGTTTCCTATCATTGGATATAAGGCTCCTATGGTTATATACGCTTTTTTGATTATGTTCGCTGCTGTTCTTCATAGAGTTTCGTCCAGAACAGAGCACCAGCCGCGAAGCGCCTTTAATCTCCAATCTCTAGGTGTGGTTCTTATCTTCATACTGTGACATTATTTTATTGGTCCATAGTTGGAGGTTCGAGGTTTTTGATTTACTGTTTTTATTATTTGTCCTAGCTCCTAGTGTGGCAGTTTGTTGCACATTAAGAGTTTAAGCAGTTTGGGGGGTTGATGCAGGTCTGAGGGTAACCTAACATTTTAGCAGTTTAGGATTTTAAACATTTTGTAGAAAACCAAAGATCGCGAGTTTTCGTTAATATCAACTGATTAAGGTGGGACGTTCCTAGTACCGAATATCAAAGTTAAGTACCGAGCGGGGTCTCTTACGAGATTTAGCCTTGCGATGATCATAGTCATGCAGATTAAATAATAGTTCATTTGGGACAGATGGCAGATTTTTGTAGAATTTAAGCGCTAGCTTTTTGATTTGGGCTCTAACAGTTTTTATTTTGAAGTCTTTCCTAATTACCGAGTTTCTTAAGTATCTAGGGGCTTTCCTTATAATCCTTAGGGTTTTGTTTTGTCTTGTCTCTAATAAGTCTATGGTAGTTTTACAGGCATATCCCCATAAGGGTGCTGCATACAGCATTCCCGGGCAGATGACCGATTTATAAATTAGGAGTTTATTTTGATAACTTAGATTTCCGTTTCCTATCATTGGGTATAAGGCTCCTATGGTTATATACGCTTTTTTGATTATGTTCGTTACGACGTGCAGTTTCCAAGTTAGGTGGGAGTCTATCGTTACACCTAGGTATTTAGTAGATTTTTCCGCTTTTAGGGCATGGTTGTTTATGTACAGAGGAGGCGGAGGTTTACGTTTTCTTGAGAAATAAATCCAATGACATTTATTGGGATTTAATTTTATTCGCCATTTTTCCAGCCATGTTTGGAGTATGTCTAAGTGTTGTTGTAGCTGTCTGTGCATTACTGAGACTTAAGGGTGTTTTGCAAGTATCGCGCTATCGTCTGCATAGAGTGCCAGCTCCGTGTCTGGGGTCCTGGGAATGTCATTTAGATATATGTTAAAGAGTGTCGGGCCCAGGATGGATCCTTGCGGTACACTACTTTTAATGAGCTTGGGTGTAGATAAGTTATTTTTTACTCTGACTTGAAAGTGTCTGTTATTTAGGTATGAAATTAAAAGTTTGACAAGTGCGTCAGGGACTTTTAGAGTGATCAATTTGTAAGCTAATCCACAGTGCCACACTTTATCAAAGGCTTTTTGGATGTCAAGAAAAATCGCAGCTGTGGGTGTCTTATTATTAAAACCAGAAGAAATGTACTCTACCACTCTCAGCAATTGATGAGTGGTGGAGTGTTTTGGCCGAAATCCAAACTGCTCCGGAATGATAATGTCATTCTCACTAAGGTGCGTGTTCAGTCTCTTAAGAATTATTTTCTCAGTAATTATACTAAGTGTCGGCAACAAACTGATTGGTCTGTAGTTGGCTGGAATTGAGGCATCCTCACCAGGTTTATGGATCGCTATAATTATCGCTTCCTTCCATTCTTTGAGGAAATAATTTAGTTCTAGTATTTTATTTATTAAGATGGTCAAGTAAAATATTATATTTAAGGGTAGGTTTTTTACCGCGATATTCCTGATTTTGTCGTGCCCTGGGCTTTTACGGTTTTTAAGGTTTTTGATAATCTCTACTATTTCTTGCGGGGTGGCTGGGTTAATCTCAGCCGTGACCGGGGAGTTCCTGAAATTGTTTAGAGTTTGCCTAACCATTCTTAGGGTGTCCTGACACATTAGATCGTGGTTTGGTTCAAATTGCTTTTCGTAATGCCTAGCAAGCGCCTCTGCCTTTTCTTCGTCTGAGTACGCAATATTGGCGCCATCTATTAGTGGCGGGAGTTCAATTTGAGGTTTTCTGAGTCTTTTAGCGAATTGCCAGAGCGATACGTCTTCCGAGCTAAGGGATTCAATTAACTCTTTATACTGTTGCTGCTTTTCTGCGACAATTTTATCCATGACTTTCCACGTGAGTCTGTTAAGCTCCCTTTTGAGGGTAGGGTCTTTATTAGCCTGCCATGTCTTACGCATTCTGTTCCTTTGCCTAACTAATTGTTTGACATGGTGGGAAAGTGTGGGCATTTTTGGTGACTCACGATGTGTTGTGGCAGATGCAATAGCTCTCCTGATTTCTGTTGTGAGTGTGTGCGTGGCAGAGTCAATATCCGCCGTGCTCATAATGTTGGGTACTGCTAAATGCGGCTCGAAAAGTGCTCTTTTGAATACGTTCCAGTTCACCCTCTCTTGTCCCAGAGCGGCTGGAAGGGGAGTGTTCAAATCGAATGTCACCAGTACCGGTAGATGATCCGAGTCGAATTCATCCAGGGTATCAATTGTGTGAGCGTATTCTATGTTTCTCGTTAGGACAAAGTCTATGAATGAGCCATTGGCACCTGAGAAGCAGGTTGGTCTCGACGGTGCAATGATGTCAGTGTTTGTTGTGTTTAGCAATCTATGTATCTGTGTACCGCGTGTGTTGGCTCTCCTGCTGCCCCACGCTCGGTGGTGTGCATTGAAGTCGCCCGCGAGTATTGTGTTTGGATATCGCGAGAAAAGCAGTTCCAGCTGCGCAGCTACATTTATACCACTCATGTTTTTGACATATATTGAAGTTAGGATAAATGGGTTTACATTATTTATTTTAATTTTTATACTAGTATTTTCTATACCTTGAAGATTTATGTTGTTTATTTCCTCGTGGGGAATATTACTTTTAATATATATTGCTGTTCCTCCATGGGGATTTCTAGCAGTTATATTTGAGCTAAGGGTATGATAGCTATTATAGTTTGCTATATTTAGTTTTTTGTTTTCTCTAACTTTAGTTTCCTGGATTAGCAGGGCATCTACATCATTTTCATTTACGTAGCTCCTAAGTTCATTTATTCTTGGAGATATGCCGTTCGCATTCCAAAATATTATTTTAAAACTTTCTTTTTGGGACCTATTCATGGCGGGTTTGCTTCTCACTGTTTTTATTAAATTCCGCGATTAATTTAAAAGCCTCAAAGACCATTTGCATTGGATCGCTCTTTTTTTGAATTAACTCAGCGAGCTGCATCAACAGATGTTTTATATCGTCTAGGTTGAACATACTGATAAATCCTCTGACGAGGTTGAGGATTTCATCCATCTTTTCATCATTGGATTTATCAGCAAGTTCAGTCTCAGCTTCCATTTCCTCAGTCTCAGCTACAATTTCCTCAGCCTCAACCGCGGTTTGATCTGTTTTGTGAGTATCCTTTTGGACCTCGGTAGTCTTTTGTTTTTTTTCAGCCGATTTGTCTAACTGCTGTGTTTGCGCGAGCTCTTCTCGGGCGCGTTTAGTTTTCTGCCATTCCTGAACCTTTTTTTCTATTCTTTGTTTTGCTTCTCTTGCCTCTTTGGCGGCTTTATCAATTGCTATCCTCTGATTTATGTCTTCATGAGCTATTCTCACTTCCTCCACAGTCATTTCTCTGGAGGTCGACGGTTTAGGGGCCTGCTCTTGCACCGATCTGGTAGGTGCTGAAGTTTGAGTTCTTTTAACCTGTGGCACAGAGTGCGAGGAGTCCTGATGGGGTGTCTGAGGGTTTAGACCGAGGGCCTTTTGCCTCCAAGGGGGTATCTGATTTTTGGGGGGAGGGGGGGGCATACCCCGGTGCCTTTCCTCTGTTCCAGGGGTTCTTCGGGCATTGCCTGAAGTTCGCCGGGTGATCTCCATTGCAGTTAGCACACGTTGCCTTCTCTGTCCTTGGTCTTTGGCAGTCACGTGTGAAGTGTTCTTCAGCACACTTAAGGCACTTTGGTGGCATGCTGCAATTCTCAGAGGAATGATTGAATTGCTGGCACCGGTAGCAGATTTTGAAGCCCCGTGCTCTGAAGGCCTCTACCTTCACAGCCAAGTATCCTAATCTTGTCAGTCGGTATACCCTCTGCCAGTCTTCCGTAGGCCTAATGCTGACTAAGAAGATCGGCAGGGGCAATCTCGTTTTTGTGTTTCTCAGTTGAGAAACCCGGACTACATCTAATCCTTCGGATGTTAGAGTGATTTTTATTTCCTCAATGTTATAGTTTGTTGGTAGCCCCTTCAAAACTACCTTTTTGGGCCTTTCCGTCTTTAAGTTTAAACTGTGGAAGGGGATTTTCTCACTAGATAAATGGCGTTGTACAACCCTATAGGCGTCAGCGTCATTTGGAATCAATTTTAGCATGTCTCCTGTGAGCTTGCCAGATACTTTATTACCTGAGATTTCATTTAATTTTTTAAGGAGAGCCTGGTAATTGTCATTAAACTTGATGAAAAAACATTCCGCTTTTGGGTCTTTTTTCTCAACCACTACACTATTTTGCCTGTCACTATTTTGAACCGTTTTTGGTGCACTTTTGAACACTATAGGTTGCGCGACAATTTCAGCATAACTCTTAGTTTTAACATTATCATTTACATCTTTATCAATTTTTTCACTACAATCCATGTTATCCTTGTCATTAGATTTTAAGTTTAATTCTCCATTCTGGTTTTTAGTAGGAGCATCCATAGTAGATTGCCCCTCTATCCTCCTCTTTTTATTTGGATTTTCAACAGGTTTAAGTTTATCTTCATCTTTAATTTCTTTAATTAAGCCTAGTTCTATCATTTTACATTTAATTACATCACTAGAATTACTTCCTTCACAGTTATAAATCTCATTTAAATTACTAGCATAAAACCTATCCAAATTCTGGACCAACAAAAAAGAATTTACAGAAAGAAACGAACCCAGAATCTTGGAGACTTGGTCCTCGTCCCGTCCGAGTAGTCCATTCGTCAGTAGCTCCCTGATGTGTAGCGTCAGAGTGTAGATTGCCAGTGCACAAAAGTTCACAGCGTTTTTCACTTCTTCCTTCCAAGCGGGCATCAATCCATCCTTGGGCAGAGTATCACAATATTCAATCATGGCATCCCTGAGAGGCCGCAGTCCATCTTCGTCTAGCTCACCAGCAAGTCCGTTAGTAGCTTCCGAATCGAATGCATCCAAATCCATGTCGTCAGCGTAGAAACGATCAAAGCAATAGCACTACCACGTGGGAAAAACACACGTGGCACTCCAAAGTTGAAAAAGCACGAATCCAAAATGGCGAGAAATCCGTACACAACAAAGCTGTAATTGCTTAGCCCGACGTGTTCTATCGTAACTAGATATAACACGCCAAACTTAAGCAAAGAAAGTCACCACAATCAAAAAGCAGCAGCTTCACAAAATCACAACCTCGTAACTCGAAGGCCAGACTGGCCACAGCACGTCATCCACGTATCGTTGGGTCATTTTAGTGCCCTCAATATGGACCAGAGGTGACCTGCTATCGTAGGCGATGGCGCCCCCCCCCCCAGCCGCGTTTTCGCGCGCTGCGACGTTCCACAGATGCGGCGGGACTGGACCTGTCACTACTTCGGCGCCAGACTCTTCGGCGCCAGACACGGCGACTGCCATTGCTAAATCAGAAGCGTGGCTCATCTGAGAACACGGCCTTGTGTCATTCCGCCGTCGACGTGGATCTATCCTGACATTGTTGCAAACGGAGACGTTTGTGCTGTTGGGTCAATGGCAGTCTTCTTAACGGTTGCCATGAGTGCAAGTGGCCTGCGACCAATCGGCGGGTAATGGTCCTGGTCGATATGGGAGCACACAAGAGTGTCCTGCACATGCTGCAAAAGGGCGGCGGAAGTAGATTACGGGGCCGCTAACGCTTGTCGGCGGATTCTCGGTGTATTTTGACCGTACCGGCACCCCTCAAACGTGCCACATTCCCTTGTTCCAACCATCTTCGTCACAGCTGACCGTGGACGCGTGTAGGTGGCTGTCAGCTGAGATTTGACGTATGGAACAATCTGCCCTTCTAAGTCCGTTCACCATACCCCTCGTGATATCGTATGTCTGCTGGAACTGCCTCGGTTGGCAGCGGCCTGACATTCTCTGTTACTCCACGTTTCCTCTCAAAATAAAAAAAAAAATCTGATGTGGGCAACACATGACTTTCCTTATATAATGTAATGAATTTACTACTTTTACAGTAAAAAAATAGGTTTTTCTTATAGTAGATACTAATATTCTTTCCAAGATATTGAATTTTCGACAATTAGTTGTCATTTTCATTGATTTAGCGTCATTTTTATCCATTTGACGAGATTTGCGTTAATTTGGCAACATTTCAAAAAGTCGCCAAGTTGGCGACATTTCGCCAAATTCGTCGCCAAAATCTCGCCAAGAGTTATGCACTAAGAAAAAAGTTATTCTTACAGCAGATAAATGACTATTGGCGTTCAAATACAAAAGTATTATTCAAAGTATATTTTTTCATGAATGGAACGAGCTAGATCCACGAGAATGATGTCACTCAATTTATCGCATGGTATTACATATGAAAAGTGAACATGTTTCTCAATAGGAATTTTTTTTATGTGACTTTTTCATAATTTTTTTGAAAAATGTACAATATCTCGAGAACGGTTCATGTTAGCCTTCTAAAATTTATGCCAATCGTTTTCTAATGAAAAATTACATAAGAAATGTCTATTTGCGTAACTTTATTAGCGGTTTTGATTTTTTGACGATTTTTTCAAAATTTCATTCGAAAATTTAGGGAGGTTCTGAACATTCGATTACGTATAAAAACAATAGGCTTCCAGTGTTTACGGATTGTGATTTTTGTACCAAATTTGGTTCGAATCGGTCCATTCGTTCGTCAGTTATCGTCTCCACAGACTCACTGACACACACACATACACACATACTTTCACACACACACACACACAGACATCACTCCAAAAATGTTTGATTCGTGATCAGGGATGCTTGAAACGTGCTCTCCCGTCGAAAACTCGAATTCGAATTTTCGACCCCGTCACAATACTTTCCTTATACATTATGTATATAAGGAAAGTAAAAATTACAAAATGATTTTCCTAGCAGACAGAGCAGCGCGACTATTGCCGATTCTGCAGGTTCCTTACCTTATATCTCACTCAAAGTGCGCGGGACGGCAGCTGCGCATTTCGCATCATTTACATAACTCGGTGAGCTGTGTCTACCCTGCAATTTACATATTTTTCTGCCCACTTCTTCTTGGTGTCTCGTTTTCACTGTCACGTAGTGTATTTTGAAGACCACTAGTTGAGAACAGATACAAAACAGGAGTTCTCGGCAATTACCGAAGAGCCTTGAGTACTGTTATATTTTGAAGACCACCCAGTAGTGAATCATGGGAGAGTGTGCCCCCCCCCCCCCCCCTAAAAAAATTGGTTTAGAAAAAAAATGTACTTAAAAATAAACACGTTGAATCTTGCCCCATACAAATCTTACTATGCTTTTTTTTTTCATCCAATAAACATACTTGAAATATTTGCACCTAAAAGTTCGAATAGAAATTAAATTGAAATGAGACTAGTAATATTTTATGAAAATATTGAACGATACAAATTTTTAAATATTATACATTTTTATTTGTTAAACTATGCTGTAAATATTGATATTACAGCACAATACTAAGGAAAAACTGGAGTCTGTAATATAGATGATATGAATGAAACAGTCATTGATTTTAAACAGAGAACCAGACGATTTTTTCGATGAAGTTTTAAGCATAGAGTTAAATTACTTGTATCTCCATGGTCTTAAGTTTATACATAAAATAAATTATTATATTATGTTGATGAATGAAATGCTGCTTTTATAGAGAGAACCAGGCGTGATATATTTCGATGACGTCATTTGAACAAATTTAATTTGTTTTCGATGAAGTTTTCAAATATAATAAATTATTGTAGTATTATGATAATTTTAAAAATATTACCGCTGACTGTATCGCATTTTCGAGATGTTTAAACCAGACGACTTATATTTCAATGACGTCATTTGAATAAAGTTCATTTTTTTCGATGAAGTTTTAAGTTTTCAAATATAATAAATTAATGTAGTATTGTGATGATTTTAAAAATATTACCGAGGAATTATTGCATTGAAGTTGGAAAGTATTTCATAATCAATGCTTTATGCATGATTGATCTTTCTTGTTTTTATTGATTTTAACTATAAAGTTATCTATTTTTAATTTTATAGAATGGAGGATGTGATGAATGATGTGCATTTGCTACGACAAAGAATTTTCATCGAAGCTTCTTTTTCAAGTGTTTTTCTTATACCTTTGCATCATCTACGCTTATTTATACTGTAAAATCGTGCGAGTAAATGCCGTTAAGGTTTTTCGCAAGACATAGCTCTGGGCCTCCATTTTCAAAGAACTCGAGACATCAGCAGAACTGTTAATATATTGGTTTTTGAGGCTTATTCCGTACTGGTTGTGTATTTTCTAGTAGGTTTCAATGTAATTGCCTGCATATGTATAACTTTATTCTCACTTGCATGATGCCTATAATTAAACTGGATGAACATCATAGAACTGGATCATATCAATGCAGTGGCAAATAAATGCTTAATTTTCTTTGCAGTTAAATGTCTTACAGTCATCCCAGAAATACTTTTGTTATTTTTAAGTGTCATAACAGATATATATTACTTTACATTTCATTATGAAAGAAGGACTGTCCTTAATATTATTTTGTTCATTAACTTTAAAATTTTAAGTATTCATTCAGTAGTTTTTGGCGCAACGAAGTTATGCATGATTATTTCAGTTTATAAGTTAGTTTTACTTGAAGATCAGGACTCAACATATTTTATATTTTGACTTTTATATGCGCTGAGTTTGACTATGCCCTAAAACTGGTCATGTAAAGATTTCTGCAATCCATGTCTCGCAAATTTTTAAGAAGACAATGGAGAAAGTTTCTCATTAAACTTCACTGCTTTAATAATTTTGATAATTGTATATATTGTTTTTTCATGTGTCTATACTTTATCATTATATTACATTGAACTCATTAAGACCTTACATAACAGCTCAATACATTGTGTTTTGTTAAAATAAATCTATCTATGTGCATATAATATATCTATGTGTATATAAAGTATCAAAGTAGTGATTTATATCTGTGAAAATTCATTGAAATAGACATGAGCGGTATTAGCATTTATGTGAATATACTGGTTAGAAATTATGTGCTTTGACTAAATTTAAAATAACGTTACATCACCGCTGTGTTGCGAATTAAACATTTCTTTTTTTACACTTCATTACATGATACTAAAGTGCTTTAAATATGATACAATGGTATTGATATAACAATGGCTTCACATGCTATTTCGCAATCTTTTTTAAACAACGGAAAATGTACCTTTTTCATGTGATAAAACATTTAGAAATTATTGTGTGAAATATTTCTATATACGTTGCTATTCGGAGGCAAATTTGCTATGAGGTTTGCACGTTATCAATTAATATTTCTCAAATAATGTAAAACTTAGCATATCGCAACATTTGCACAAGTGATTGTTGAAATGCTGTCATATCACTGCAATCATATAATGCAATTATTTCATATAATATCACATAGAATTTAAGATTTAATTTTACTCTTACATGAGATTTTAAATGTACTAGGAAAACTGTTTATCGAAGTTTGTGTTTTACTAGTTAAGAAATGAAGAAAATGTTTTTAAAGGTAAATTTATCTTCATGTTTTTTCGTTATTGGGTCTTTTCATTACTTGATGCGTGAAAACATTTAGATAAAAGTGAAGGTTTTAAGAATGCTTTTAAAATTGATGAAATATTCTATATACTCTGTTTTACATGACAATTCTGAACTTTCAGTGTTACTGTTGTGATTTGTTTTATTGCTAATAAAAACTTAATATTGCTTTTACTTGTTTTATTTGTTATTTTGAAAGTTTAAAATTACTGTGGATTCCTGTGACACAATGTACGTACGGTATTTCAAAATTTTCAACAATGATGTATAATTTTCAATCAAATTAAAGAAATCATCGGGAAAATGTATTAATAATACATGGAATGTACAGTGTGTCCTAAACTCATCTTTACTTTGATATGGACAGCACATAACTTTCCTTACGTAATGCAAGTACTATACTTCTTTCAATGCAAAATAATGATGGACAAGATGTAGAATGTTTTTAACGTTGAAAAGTACACTGATATTGGAAGCTTTTGTGGATGACAACATGCATAATTATTAGTATACAATTATCTTATACTTTGTGTAAATCTAATTTGGCAATTGAAAATATTACTATTATCTGCTAAGCAATATACTCCATTATATATTATATTAAAATACGTTAATTGTTAAAATAAATCATCAATTTGGCGTCATTTTCTTAAATTAATTTTTGCCAATTTGGCGACATTTTTGTTAATTTGGCACTGTATAAAATTAGTCACCAAGTTTGTAATGTTCCATCAAATTTGTCGCCAAGTGTTATATATTTGATGATACTTACTTACAGTTTAATTTTATGGAAGTGCTCGTATTTGAGAAACGTACAATATACCAATAAAGGTTCAAGCCAGCGTTCTAAAGTTTGTCATTCGTTTTAGAATAAAATTACATGTAAAATGATTATTTATGGCCATTATTGAATGGCTTGGTAATTTAAGTAATTTATTCGAAAATTTCCCAAACGTTTGATCGCGTTTAAAATCAGTAGGTTTTCAGTACTCATGGATAGTAGTAATCGTACCAAATTACTTTCGAAACGTTCCATTCATTCGTGCGATATAGAATCCTCAGACTCACAGACACACACATACATGCATCACATCAAAATGTTCTATTCGAGTTCAGAGATGCTTGAAACGTGTTCTTCCGTCGAAAATTCGAATTTTCGATCCCGTAATAATGCTTTCCCTATGCATTATGCTGTGTATGTAGGGAAAGTAAAAATGAGTTCAGATATAATGCGGCTTTTTACATAAAGTGTAACTCACAAAGGTTTTTTAACACTTTACAACATAGTTGAAAAGTGTTTATGACTTTGTTCATTCTGTTTGTCCGTTAGCACGATAACTGCCGTAAAAATGACTTTATCAAAATGAAATTTTAGTATGTTGTTCAGACAGTCTGTGGGACCTACGGGAATATAAATGAATAATATCACCCAATTAGTTTTGGATTGAACCCGGGTTGAAGAAATGAAATACATTGAACCCTATAGGACCTAATTTTTCAAACATTTTTTACACAAATTTATAATTCACAAATTGCTTCGAAAGTTTTAGGAAATATTCAAATTGTTCCATAAAATATATAAAAGAAATTTAATTTCAGTAAAATATGTCAGGTAGTTTTTTAAATAAAAATTGTTTAATATTGGGAGAAAAACAAATTCAATTAAATTCTGACTCTTGCTATATCCTCCAGAAAGGAAAAAGAGATATATTTTATAATAAATATCTTTTCAAGAGTTTAATTATTTTATATATAAGAGAGGTTTCGCATTTTTAAATAAATACTAGCCGATTACTTGTTGAAAATCAACGGTTTCGTAATAAGCAATCCCCCGAATAATGCACATTTTTGAATAATTCGAGTTCCACATTTAATCGGCAAATCGAAAACTTTGGTGTGCAGAACCCCTTAAAGAAGAAAATATTTGAAAACTTAAATTGCACACTTCTTCTTTTCGAACTATCTACCCATACACAAAATTAAAGTCTCTATCTCATCCCGAAGCATATTATTTTATCATTTCCACATTCGGATGTCGTTCTGTGGAGCACAGCCATAAATGGACATTTAGGAAAAACTCTATTCGCCTTGGGTTTTTTATCAGATGATTGGCCCATATACCAAATATCAAGCATCTATCACAGTTAAAAAAAAGCTTGCATAACTTATTCGAAAAATCGAACATTTTGGTGTGCGGAATCCCCTAAAGTAGAGAATATTGGAAAACTGAAATTGTAGACTTTCTTCCTTCTAAATTATCTACCCGTACACCGAATTTGAAATATCTATCTCATCCCGAAGCATGTTTTTTATGATTTCATATTTCGAACTTTTTCTCTGGAGCATCCCCTTAATCGAACGTTTTCTGAGAAACTCTATTCGTCTTGAGTGTTTTCATTAAATGATTAGCCCATATGCCAAATTTCAAACCTCTATCAAAATTTAAAGGAAGGATTTCTCATTTATTTCGAAAATCGAACATTTGGATTTGCGACACCCCCTAAATTAGAAAATATTGGAAAACTGAAATTGCACACACTTTTTCCTTTCGAACTATTTACCGGTTCACCAAATTTGAAGTCTCTACCCTATCCCGAACCATAGTTTTTCGTCGTTTCACCTTTCGAACGCTTTTCTCTGGAGCACCCTCTTAAACGAACATTTTTGAAAAACTCTTTTGTCTTGGGTGTTTTTATCAAATGAATCGCCCATGTATCAAATATCAAGCCTCTATCACGTTTTAAAAGGGGCGTTTCTCCTTTAATTTGCTTCAAAAAATTTTGGGAAATATAAGTACCTCTGGCCAATCGCGTCTTTTAATAATATTATGTTGGTGCTTTGAGAGGTAAGGATTACTTGAGAAATTATTTGATTTCGCTCAAGCTATTAAATTGATTTAAATTTCATTTCCCAGATCTAGATGGTATCTTACTTAGACAGACATGATTTTTAACATGTTGCCTATGTTCCGATACTTTTTAGAATGCCCATTTGCACGTATAAAAAAATAGACTATTTTTTAAGCTTTTGTTTGTTTTCTTTGTAATATATATAATACTATATATATATATGTATATGTTACATATACTGTGTATGTTTGATGCTGTTTTCCATTAATCTTCTTTTGAAATGTCGAACTAAATTATTTGCGACTATCACTTTGTTGACAGGTCACGAGTATACTTATGCTTGCATGGCCAAATGTTGACCAGCCACCATGTTTTCATGTCAACATACAGGGCCTTTATAATTAAAGTTCCACTTTAAAATGGCCATAAAAGGAAAACTACTGAACAGAATGCTATCAAACTTGGTAATAGTTTACATGAGGTCATGGGATTTTATTTTCCGCAAAAAAAAAAAAGTTCAGAAACTCATCGCCAGCTGGGAATGGCGCTGTATGCAATATTGTTAAACGAAATAAGACATGAAAACATCGGTTTAAAATGTTTTGAATCGTTTATAAAACGCAACTGTTTGTGGGGTCCGTCGAAAATTCGAATTTTCGATCCCGTAATAATGCTTTCCCTATGCATTATGCTGTGTATGTAGGGAAAGTAAAAATGAGTTCAGATATAATGCGGCTTTTTACATAAAGTGTAACTCACAAAGGTTTTTTAACACTTTACAACATAGTTGAAAAGTGTTTATGACTTTGTTCATTCTGTTTGTCCGTTAGCACGATAACTGCCGTAAAAATGACTTTATCAAAATGAAATTTTAGTATGTTGTTCAGACAGTCTGTGGGACCTACGGGAATATAAATGAATAATATCACCCAATTAGTTTTGGATTGAACCCGGGTTGAAGAAATGAAATACATTGAACCCTATAGGACCTAATTTTTCAAACATTTTTTACACAAATTTATAATTCACAAATTGCTTCGAAAGTTTTAGGAAATATTCAAATTGTTCCATAAAATATATAAAAGAAATTTAATTTCAGTAAAATATGTTAGGTAGTTTTTAAAATAAAAATTGTTTAATATTGGGAGAAAAACAAATTCAATTAAATTCTGACTCTTGCTATATCCTCCAGAAAGGAAAAAGAGATATATTTTATAATAAATATCTTTTCAAGAGTTTAATTATTTTATATATAAGAGAGGTTTCGCATTTTTAAATAAATACTAGCCGATTACTTGTTGAAAATCAACGGTTTCGTAATAAGCAATCCCCCGAATAATGCACATTTTTGAATAATTCGAGTTCCACATTTAATCGGCAAATCGAAAACTTTGGTGTGCAGAACCCCTTAAAGAAGAAAATATTTGAAAACTTAAATTGCACACTTCTTCTTTTCGAACTATCTACCCATACACAAAATTAAAGTCTCTATCTCATCCCGAAGCATATTATTTTATCATTTCCACATTCGGATGTCGTTCTGTGGAGCACAGCCATAAATGGACATTTAGGAAAAACTCTATTCGCCTTGGGTTTTTTATCAGATGATTGGCCCATATACCAAATATCAAGCATCTATCACAGTTAAAAAAAAGCGTGCATAACTTATTCGAAAAATCGAACATTTTGGTGTGCGGAATCCCCTAAAGTAGAGAATATTGGAAAACTGAAATTGTAGACTTTCTTCCTTCTAAATTATCTACCCGTACACCGAATTTGAAATCTCTATCTCATCCCGAAGCATGTTTTTTATGATTTCATATTTCGAACTTTTTCTCTGGAGCATCCCCTTAATCGAACGTTTTCTGAGAAACTCTATTCGTCTTGAGTGTTTTCATTAAATGATTAGCCCATATGCCAAATTTCAAACCTCTATCAAAATTTAAAGGAAGGATTTCTCATTTATTTCGAAAATCGAACATTTGGATTTGCGACACCCCCTAAATTAGAAAATATTGGAAAACTGAAATTGCACACACTTTTTCCTTTCGAACTATTTACCGGTTCACCAAATTTGAAGTCTCTACCCTATCCCGAACCATAGTTTTTCGTCGTTTCACCTTTCGAACGCTTTTCTCTGGAGCACCCTCTTAAACGAACATTTTTGAAAAACTCTTTTGTCTTGGGTGTTTTTATCAAATGAATCGCCCATGTATCAAATATCAAGCCTCTATCACGTTTTAAAAGGGGCGTTTCTCCTTTATTTTGAAAATCGAACATTTTTGTGTGAGGCACCCCCTTAAGTGAAAAATATTGGAAAACTGTAATTGTACACTATCTTCCTTCCGAACTATCTACTCGCACTTACAATTTGATATCTCTATCTCATCCCGAAGCATGTTTCTTTTATCAATTCACCTTTCGAACGTTTTCCTCTGGAGCACCCCCTTAAATGAACATTTTTGAAAAGCTATACTCGTCTTGGGTGTTTTTATCAAATGATTAGTCCATATGCCAAATTTTAAGCCTCTATTAAACTTCAAAAGAGCCGTTTCTCATTTATTCGGAATATCGAACATTTTGGTGTGCGGCACCCCCTTAAGTAGAAAATAGAAATCTGAAATTGCACACTTTCTTCCTTTCAAACGGTTTATCTATACACCAAATTTGAAGTCTCTATCTTATCGCAAAGCATGCTTTCCTATCATTTCACTTTCGAACGTTTTGGTGTGGAGCACCCCCCCCCCCCCTCTACAGAACGTTTTCGAAAAATTCGATTTTTCCATGAGGTTTTATCGAACGACCGATTCGTGTACCAAATTGCAAGTCTCAATCTATTCGGGAAGTGCCTAAAAAAGCGTGACAGACAAACAGATGGACAGACAGACGGACAGACAGACAGACAGACAGACGGACACTTGGCAATTAGTATATGCAGATAGTAGATAACAATTTTTCAATTCTTTTAAATTTTATATAACTCTTCATGATTGATGGTCGTCTGTCTGTCTGTCAGTTTTTACTTATTTGATGGCATTTTTAATGCACTTTCCTACGTCTCAGAGAGTTGAAATTTGGCACACAGCTTAAATATCTAGAACATTTTATTCTACAAAAATTTGGTGGATCCTCAAATATAGATCCTCCATTTTTCTCGAAATGGCCTGCAAATAATCCCCGTTCATTTCTATGAATCATTGTTGTAATATTGTTAAAAATTGTGATGTGGGTAGCACATGTCTTTCCCTGCAGACTCATATTCACGTTCTCTTTATTTCTTCAATAATAATTTGAGTTTATCTGCACAAAATAACAGCCATAAGTATTTTAAATGACATTGAATTTGTAAGTTAAACTTAAATTTGGTTCTCATTTGATAGCTGAACTTATTGTCAAAGGTGGAGTAGCGAAAACGCGAAAAAACTAGAATATCTCAAGAACGGCTAGTCCTAGAGTAATGGGGTTAGTCTCATTCTTTCTGTTGTCAAAAATCACGTATAAAATAGGAATTTAATTGATATAATTGAGCACACGTAGTCTTTTATTTTTAGATTTAATTATTTTTGCGGGCCATTTTGCAAAAATAGCCCGTTCCTTTTTCCCGAATCGTACAAGAATAACTTGCAAGTGATTTATATACCAAATTTTGTTAAATTTGGTCCATTAGTTTTTAGCTAGAGTGGATAAAGGCAATTTTTGCCGGCCATTTCGCAAAGAAGGCAGATTCTTTTATTACGAATCTAATGAACATAATCTAATATCTAATGAACATCAGGGTTTCCCACAAAAAACTTACCTACCAAATTTTATGAAATTCGGTCCATTAGTTTTTCAGTTAGAGTGGATACAAAATCCTCACAGACAAGCAGAAACACACACAGATACACCCTTACACACACAGACGGCTCCCTAAAAATAGTTTTTTCGTGTTCTAGAAGTCCCAAAACGTGTAGATTCTTCGAAAATCCGAGTTCCGATCGTCGGCACGATTCCAATACTTTGAATACATACACACACACACACACACACACACATATATTTTCTGTGTAACTGTGTATTATCTGTGTACCTAAATTCCGTGCCTACGCAATTACAATAATTGTGATTTTAAACGAACCCTAAACTTTTATTATTTCTACAACGAAGCCTAATTTTAGCTTATGCAGAATGCAAATGTCTCAAGCGATTATAAGGTGAGTTATATAAGAATTGCTGACTTTTTTCACGCAAAATTATTTAGCTCTGGTGTCTGGAATACAAGTTATATGAATGAAATATTCATTGATTTTGCATAGAGAATCAGACGATTTATATTTTGATGAAGTTTTAAATATTTAAGTATAATAAATTACTGTAGTACTGTGATAATGTAAAAGATATCACCACTGAATGTATCATATTTTAGAGATTTTTAAATGAAATTGCATTTCAGTTGGAAAGTGTTTCATAATCAATGCTTATACATGGTTGATCTTTCTTGATTTAATTATTGATATGGGTATATGTTAAGGATATGGCATACCGAACTAAAGTTCGCTGTATTGAAGACTTAAGACAAAGAATTATAGTTGATTCAGATATGCTTCAGCAAAACATGGTTAGAATTTGTTAATTGTATTAAGAGCATGAAGAGTTTTATTAAGGTGAAACTGTTTTATTAAGGTGTGATTATTGAAGAATAGCTTGGAAAATTTTGAGAATTAACTTTGAATTAAAATATTTAAATATTGATATAAAATTATGGATTTCAAATCATTATACAACGAAACCCGGAAACTGTCCATCTTAGTATACTGACTATTTGGTTAATGTCATAACTTTTTCCACAGTGACCATAGCATTTTCATAAAGTGACCATTTTTTTTTATTAGTTCGAAGTGTGGTTGGACACTTTAACCAGGTTTCAGTGTATTCGTATTTACAGGTTAAATTTGTAAATATAATTTATGGACATCCTACATGTTTGACACCTCTTCATAGGAGATATACTAAAGTATGCAATAGCGTCTCAGATATTAATTTACTCTCTTGAAATTTAATTATGTCACAGCCACCAATGGCCTAATTGAAATAGGGATGTCCTTCATGTGGTATATTTACAACAGACATTCTGATTATTTAAGCAGCAAACGGAGGAGAACTTAGCTATGATATTTGCACAACTATAATGTCGTAACAATGCAAAATGTAATGGCACAGCCACTAATGGCCTAATTGGAATAGGGGGTGTCATTCATGGGGTATATTTACAACATAAATTCTGATTATTTAAGTAGCGAACGGAGGAGAACTTAGCTATGATATTTGCACAACTATAATGTCGTAACAATGCAAAATGTAATGGCACAGCCACTAATGGCCTAATTGAAATAGGGATGTCCTTCATGTGGTATATTTACAAAAGACATTCTGATTATTCAAGCAGCAAACGGAGGAGAACTTAGCTATGATATTTGCACAACTATAATGTCGTAACAATGCAAAATGTAATGGCACAGCCACTAATGGCCTAATTGGAATAGGGGGTGTCATTCATGGGGTATATTTACAACATAAATTCTGATTATTTAAGTAGCAAACGGAGGAGAACTTAGCTATGATATTTGCACAACTATAATGTCGTAACAATGCAAAATGTAATGGCATAGCCACTAATGGCCTAATTGAAATAGGGATGTCCTTCATGTGGTATATTTACAAAAGACATTCTGATTATTCAAGCAGCAAACGGAGGAGAACTTAGCTATGATATTTGCACAACTATAATGTCGTAACAATGCAAAATGTAATGGCACAGCCACTAATGGCCTAATTGGAATAGGGGGTGTCATTCATGGGGTATATTTACAACATAAATTCTGATTATTTAAGTAGCAAACGGAGGAGAACTTAGCTATGATATTTGCACAACTATAATGTCGTAACAATGCAAAATGTAATGGCACAGCCACTAATGGCCTAATTGAAATAGGGATGTCCTTCATGTGGTATATTTACAAAAGACATTCTGATTATTCAAGCAGCAAACGGAGGAGAACTTAGCTATGATATTTGCACAACTATAATGTCGTAACAATGCAAAATGTAATGGCACAGCCACTAATGGCCTAATTGGAATAGGGGGTGTCATTCATGGGGTATATTTACAACATAAATTCTGATTATTTAAGCAGCAAACGGAGGAGAACTTAGCTATGATATTTGCACAACTATAATGTCGTAACAATGCAAAATGTAATGGCACAGCCCCTAATGGCCTAATTGGAATAGGGGGTGTCATTCATGGGGTATATTTACAACATAAATTCTGATTATTTAAGCAGCAAACGGAGGAGAACTTAGCTATGATATTTGCACAACTATAATGTCGTAACAATGCAAAATGTAATGGCACAGCCACTAATGGCCTAATTGGAATAGGGGGTGTCATTCATGGGGTATATTTACAACATAAATTCTGATTATTTAAGCAGCAAACGGAGGAGAACTTAGCTATGATATTTGCACAACTATAATGTCGTAACAATGCAAAATGTAATGGCACAGCCACTAATGGCCTAATTGGAATAGGGGGTGTCATTCATGGGGTATATTTACAACATAAATTCTGATTATTTAAGCAGCAAACGGAGGAGAACTTAGCTATGATATTTGCACAACTATAATGTCGTAACAATGCAAAATGTAATGGCACAGCCACTAATGGCCTAATTGGAATAGGGGCTGTCATTCATGGGGTATATTTACAACATAAATTCTGATTATTTAAGCAGCAAACGGAGGAGAACTTAGCTATGATATTTGCACAACTATAATGTCATAACAATGCAAAATGTAATGGCACAGCCACCAATGGCCTAATTAGGAAAGGGGGTGTCCTTCTTGGGGTATATTTACAACAGAAATTCTGATTATTTAAGCAGCAAACGGAGGAGAGCTTAGCTATGATAGTTGCACAACTATAATTTCATAACAATGCAAAATGTAATCATTTGTACTGCTTCCCAATAACAAAATCTGATGTAGGCAGCAGATGACTTTCCTTATATAATGCAATGAATTTACTTCTTTCATAGTTAAACAAGAAATATTAATTATGCATAAAGCATTGATTATGAAACACTTTCCAACTAAAATTCAATTTTGTTGGAAAGTAGAAAAGATCTGTAAAATGCGATACATTCAGCGGTGATATTTTTAAAATTATCAGAGTACTGTTTGTGTTTCACTTCCAACTTAAATTAAATAACAAGGAACAGAAGCCGTCATTAGGTAGACCATCTTTATTCTACACGCACACATATACAACAAGATTTACACTGTAACTACGCTTTACCTCTTCGTTCATTCCATACAATACATTCCATACTATTTGTTCGGCTGAAACAGTACAAATACCTTTTTTTCTTCGTGACGTCATGCGTTGTCAAGGCAACTTACAAAGATAAGAAAATTACCATATATGGCGTGTAGACTTCTCATGGTTGGCACCAAACATACACGGGGCCTTGAAATCTTTGCCTGAACTAAGAGTTTAATTTTAAACGTTCAGGCATCAAGAATCCCGCTAGATTTCGAAAAATAAATCAACTGAATGGTCTACAAATAATATAAATATGAACTTCAAAGTTCTAAACTCTCATCATTGACTTTGGTTCGAGGCTCTGGATTGTCGATCGGGAGGGGCGAAATCTTCGTGAGGGGTCTTTTGAGAATACCATCTTTTGTACGTAGCGTGACAACTCTTACCTGCGTGCGTATCAACTACTCTGCCTAAAAGCCATTTAGTAGGGGGTAGTCGATCATCTTTGATGAGAAAAAGTTGTCCTTTGGCCACATTTTCGCGTTGTTTTAACCACTTCGGTCTTTGTTGCATTCTGCTTATGTATTCTAAATTCCATCTTTTCCAGAATTGTTGATTCAGTTGTTGCAGCAATTGCCACCTGCTTAATCTATTTTCCCTTATATCCAATATACTTGGTTCAGGTATTGCTTTTAACGAATTTCCAATTAGCAAGTGTCCCGGTGTAAGTGGGTTGAAATCGTTAGGATTATCATGAATTGGCGTAATCGGTCTTGAGTTTAACGATGCTTCGATTTGAGTTAATACTGTGCTCAATTCTTCGAATGTAAGCAATCTTTTTCTTAAAATTCTCTTCAAGTGATATTTTGTGGATTTTACGCCCGCTTCCCATAAGCCTCCAAAGTATGGCGATGACGGGGGGATGAAGTGCCACGTTACTTCATCTTCGGTTAAGACATGTACTATTTCCTTGTTAATTTGATCAATCGACTTTTTAAAGTCGTCCTTAAGCATGGAATTTTGCTCCCTTAAAATTTGTCCCTTGATCACTATACAAATCAGAACAAAGTCCGCGACGCGATGTGAATCGTCGGAACGCTGCCATGAAACTTTCGCTAGTCAGATCGGAAACAGCTTCCAGATGAATCGCTTTTACGGCTAAACATATAAATACTGCAATATATCCCTTTTGTGATTTCGCACTACGACCTTTTGAAATCTTAATTTCGATTGGGCCGCAGTAGTCCACTCCAGTGTGAGAGAAAGGTCTAGATTCATTTATTCTAGGAGCTGGAAGATTTCCCATAAGCTGCCGAGACATTTTGGCTTTTTGTCTATGACATATGATACATTTATGTAAAATAAATTTTATCGTATTTCTAGCGTCTAATATCCAATATCTTTTTCTTAAAAGTCCTAATACTAACTGTGTTCCTCCATGCAACGTATCTAGATGAATTTTTACTTTCCTTATATACATAATGTATAAGGAAAGTATTGTGACGGGGTCGAAAATTCGAATTCGAGTTTTCGACGGGAGAGCACGTTTCAAGTATCCCTGATCACGAATCAAACATTTTTTAAGTGATGTCTGTGTGTGTGTGTGTGTGTGTGTGTGTGTGAAAGTATGTGTGTGTGTGTCAGTGAGTCTGTGGAGACGATAACTGACGAACGAATGGACCGATTCGAACAAAATTTGGTACAAAGATCACAATTCGTAAACACTGGAAGCCTATTGTTTTTATACGCAATCGAATGTTCGAAACCCCCCTAAATTTTCGAATGAAATTTTGAAAAAGTCGTCAAAAAAACCAAAACCACTAATAAAGTTACGCAAATAGACATTCCTTATGTAATTTTTTATCAGAAAGCGATTGACATAAATTTTAAAACGCTAACATGAACCGTTCTCGAGATATTGAACATTTTTCAAAAAAATTATCAAAAAGTCATATAAAATTAAAAAAATATATATTTCCTATTGAGAAACATGTTCACTTTTCATATGTAATACCATGCGATAAATTGGGTGATATCATTCTCGTGGATCTAGCTCGTTCCATTCATGAAAAAAGATAGTTTGAGTAATACTTTTTTATTTGAACAATAGTTATTTATCTGCTGTAAGAATAACTTATCTCTTCGTCCATAACGCTTGGCGATATTTTGGCGACGAATTTGGCGAAATGTCGCCAACTTGGCGACTTTTTGAAATGTTGCCAAATTAACGAAAATCTCGCCAAATGGATAAAAATGATGCTAAATCAATGAAAATGACGACCAATTGTCGAATATTCAATATCTTGGAAAGAATATTAGTATCTACTATAAGAAAAACTTATTTTTTCTTACTGTAAAAGTATTTATTCATTACATTATATAAGGAAAGTCATGTGTTGCCCACATCAGATTTTTTGGATTATAAGGGTGACTAAATGATTTTTTCTTGGTAAGATCGCAGGATGAATTTCTTCAAACGGTAAATTGGCATGTTTTAAACGCCCTCCTACCCTTAATATACTTTCACCATTTAGGAATGGGTTGAGATTTAGAAGTCGACTCTTATGCGATAGTTCTTTTTTGTTCTCTAGTCGTTCTATCTCAGAAGTAAAGTATGATCTTTGTGTTAATTTTACAAATTTCTTTAAAGTGTTTTTCAGTTCTCGCCCCGTAAGATAAGATAAACTACGTTCAGCTTTTGAGATCTTACAATTAGATGCAAATCTATAGCAATACCTAGTTATTCTTACTAGTTTAGACAAATTAGAGTATTTTGAAATCAAGTCAAAATCTGTACTTGCATTTAATGTTGTTAATGTGACAACCTTTCTTTTTTCTATGGTTGTAGGTGGAATATCAATGGATTTAGGCCAGCAGTCTTGAGGCATTGTAAGCCATGCAGGTCCTTTCCACCATAATTTATGTTTAATCAGTTAATCTGGTGTAAGCCCACGAGTCGCGCAATCGGCAGGATCTTCTTTTGATGGCACATGCATCCAATTACAGTTTTTAAGTTTATCGTGAATTTCAACGACACGATTCGCTATGAAGGTTTTCCATCGCGTAGGATGTCCTCTCAACCAGGCTAAAACGATTTTTGAATCTGTCCAAGAGTACGTATTTTCAATTTTTGCATATATAGCTAATGAGATTTGATAAGCTAATCTTGCCCCTAACAGTGCTCCACAAAGTTCTAGTCTTGGTAGAGATAGTAGAGATACAGTTTTCACTGGAGCGACTTTAGTCTTTGCTGCAACAATGTGTGTAGAAATTGTGCTTTCAGAAATTATCCGAAGAGAGACAACAGAAGCATATGCAGTACTCGAGGAATCACAAAATATGTGCATTTCGATAGAATGATTTTCGGAATAACTGTAGTTTATCCAGCGTGGAATTTTAATATTTTCCATATCTGGTAACCGACTTATCCAGTCAATTCACTGTTGTCGAATTTCTACTGGTGGTTCTTCGTCCCAATTCAATCCAATCATCCACAATGACTGAAGCATAATTTTAGCTGTAATTAAAAACTGGCGCTATCCATCCTAATGGATCGAATAGTTTACTTGCGTTCGATAAAATGGCTCTTTTCGTAATAGTAGATTGTTCTGTTGCCATAGAACTTAATTTGTAACCGAATTCGTCTGTTATTGAATGCGAATATAAACCAAGAGTTTTGTTGCTTTGATCTGCTTCTATGGTTTTCAGCTTTGATATTTCTCGAAATTCCTCAGGTAATGATTCAAGCAATTCTTCTTTGTTAGGCGCCCATTTTCTTAAAGGGAATCCTCTTAATTTTAAAAGATTATATGTTTGCTTTTGTTTCTCCAATGCTTCAGAAATATCATCCGCTCCGGACATAAGATTATCTACGTAAAAATCGTTCATTGTAGATTTTGCTCCTAATGGAAAACTTAGTTTCTCATCGCGAGCTAATTGTTTCAAGGTCTTTATAGCAAGATAAGCAGAGCAATCCAATCCAAACGTTACTGTTAGCAATCTGCAATTTTTTATTGCTTCTGATATAGAATTTCACCAAACTATTCTTTGATAGTCTGTATGTTTATCAACAACACGGATTTGTCTGTACATTTTTTCTATATCAGCTCTGAATAGGACCCGATAAAATCTCCATCTATGTAATATAGCTGTCATATCCTCTTGAAGATTCGATCCTACTAATAATGTATCATTTAATGATACATCTGTCGAAGCTTTTTGAGATGCGTCAAATACCACTCGAAGTTTCGTAGATGAACTACTTTCTTTGATCACTGTATGATGAGGAAGATAATTCGGTTTGTAACCATTTCCGTGAATTTTGAGATCCTTTGGGGTGTTTTGGATTTCTTCCATATGGTTTAGTTTGATATATTCATTTATACATGTTGAATATTCCGCACTAACTTTAGGATTTCTTGATAGTTTTCTTCCGTTTTGCTCAAATCGCGAAATCGCTATATCTCTTGATTCACCGAGTGTCGTAGAAGTTTCTTTAAATGGCAAATTTATTACATTACGTCCCTTTTCACTTCTGTGCGTTTTCTCGAAAATTTCTTCACTCATTTGTTCTTCAGCAGTGAGTGTTCGAGTTAGTGAAGTTTCTTCAATTTCCCAGAATTTTCGCAGCTGATCGTGTATTTCCGACATGCTGTGAAGATTCAGAATTTTAGTTGTTTGTTGTTTGGAATAGCTATCCTGACAATTATTCCAGATTGATCTCGTCAAAATCCAACCTAATGAAGTATTTTGAGCAATCGGAGTACCTTTTGGTCCTTTTATGATACCATCCAATAAGATTTGCGAATATACATCTGCGCCAAGTATGATATCATTGTTTCCTACTTTGCTAAAGTTTGGATCAGCAAGATTAGTTCCCAAGAATTAGATATTGAACATCGTGGTGGTGTATAATCTGTGAGACTTTTAAGCACTAAAGCCAGGGGCGGCCATTCAGGGGTCCGCGGGGCCGCGCCGACCCCCTTGAATAAGCACTTCAAATTATTTTAATTATATAGGTTAATTACAATTTTTAAGGAAATTATCTGCATTTTATTCCAATTAAAATTCGAATTATTGGAAATAAGTGATGAAATTGTCACTAGATGGCAGCACTAAAGCTTTGAAAGAGTCTCTTATCCTCTTTTCATACCATATTAAATCTATAGGGAAAAATACTGCATTACAGGGAAAGACGAGGGATTCTTAATGGGGCCGCGTCCCTACATTGCCTCTGGGCTGATAGAACGAATGGTATGTTAATATAACGGCAATAGAAATTAGACTTAAAAAAAACAGACATTGCAATATTCCAATTCGATGTGAGCCGCGGCAGTTTTCGCGGCTCAAATCGGAGAAACCCAAGAAGAAATGAAGAAACCGCCAAGAAGAAACAAATACTGTGAACGACTGACTCGAACTGGCTAAGTTTCGCTAATTTGGCATTGAATTTTCCTTGATAAATGTGTGTTTTCTCTGTCGCTTCTTTTTAAAATAATAAATTTGTATGTTTGAATACATATTTGAAAATAAATTACTGTATTTATGTAATTCTGATTTATTTTATTGATGCTATTGACCTAGTCCTTTCAGTTTCGGTTCAGGACGAAATAGTTTAGTATTAGATACAGAAAATAGAAATTCAAAAAAGTTGCGATACATATTTTGTGCTTTTTACTTAATTGAATAAATGGTGGTTATTTATGGTATTTTGGGGGTTTCTGTTCTTCGCCTTCGGTAGAAAAATGCATTGTTTGGGGCACTCAGTTTAGTTTTGACCCACCCATCCGTATTACTGAAAATGTTTCACTCCCTAAGCGCCCGGTGGGGGATAATTTCTGATGTAGGGTAGTTCTGTCCTTCGGAAAGGGGATCATTTCTGATTTAGGGTAGTTCTATGCTTTGTTTGTGACGAGTTTCAATGCGTTTCACCTCTTAATTGTTTAAAAGCCACGTGAATTGTATTTGTGGCATACCCGTGGATATTTTTAGTGACACTTTCAGAAATGTGTTATCTGAGGGGGTGGGTCTCTTTGACTTACTCAGCTGTCTTACTTTTTCAGCTATTTAACATTAAAGATTGAAAAAATTATAAATATTTGTTAAAGAATGTTAAAAAACAATTTCAACCAGATACTTGATTCTTTGATCTGACGTTGTTTTCCTTAAAATCTCCCCCCCCCCCCTTCACCGGCCACTACTCAATCTCCCTGGTTTTGCTTCTAATTTCATTGAAGACCAATATTGCACCGACACTTCCTAGGCATAAATTTTACTTGAGGTAGTCCTAAAATTTCTCATCTGGCTTCCTAATTAAGCGATTTTGAATCTACTGGTGGTTATAGTCTCTACACTCTCTATACGTGCATTGCCTGGACATGTATATTTTTTATTCAAACCCCCCTGAGCGTAACTTTTAGTTTAACTAACCCGCAAAGTTTTACATCTCGGTTCCTAAATTGAGCGATTTTGAATCTTATGGTAGCTACAGTCTTTGTACCACTTGAATGTACATCTTTTTCGTATCAATCCCCTGGGCGCAACATTTACTTTAAGTAGTCCTCCTCTAATTTCACATCTCGGCTCCTAATTGAGCAATTTTGATTCCGCTGGTGGTTATAGTCCTGGCACTATTTGTATATGTGAATTGGATATACATATTTATTGTGTCAACTCCCTGGGCGTAAATTTCAGTTCGGTTAGCCCTCCCCCACCCAAATTTCTCAAGTCTCCTTCTAATTGAACGATTTAGATTTTGCTGGTGGCAATCACTTAGATATACAACCTTATTATATCAACCCCCTGGGCGCAACTTTTGCTTTAAGTAGCCTCAATTTCATATTTCGGTTTTACAAAAAATGCATCGCCTTGGTTCCTGAAATATCCGTGTACGACATTTCAAGGCCGTACGATGTTTACGTTTTCCGCTACAGACCTTACACACACACGTCGAAACACAAATATCGTCTGTTATTATGTAATATGAAACAACTGTGGTGGAAGAGGGGAGACCCTCCTCTTTTTCATATTTACATTTTTATCTATCTTAGTGACTCTTGATCCGATTTTGATGCAATTTTCACACTGTATTTTCTACTTTACAATGGACCCACTCGATCTGCTCACTCTAAACTTTGATCCACTTTTGTTGCACCCGCGCAACGAGTTAACTACTTATTGTTATAAAGGCCGATTGCTATATATAGTGACTGCTAGCAAGCAGAACTCGCTAGTATCATTTTAAAGACGAATAGAGATAAGCATAACGCATAAGAATTTTCTGTAAATTCCAAATTAATTCTTGTATTAAAAATAGTTTCTTTGCTTCTACATATAAACGGCCGTAGATTTAATTGGTTTTCGCTCTCTAATTATGTTACTGTTTGGGTTACAAGGACGATCAGGTACAAAACTATTAGCCATAGAGTGTATATGAGAAAAATTGTGTGTATTTTGGGTGTAAAAATATTTGCGCTAATAATAAAAAAATACTGCACATGCATACCACTGAGAGTATTTAATTTTTACAAATTTGATACAAATTTATTTAGAAATGTATTTAAATTACTTCCATGGTTGCGATAGGCTCTTATTCATTTTAAAGAAACTTGCACAACGTATATCAACGCAAGTAAAATAATAATTTGGCATACGGCTGTTTCGAGGTAACGCCGGAACCAATTTATCAGTGCCGGATAAACGACGAACTCGAAGTCTGAACGACGTAGTTAGCTCAAACTGAGGGATATATATACATAAATACATAGATGAGCGCCTCCCTCTACATGTCGCTCACGAGCCGCCACTGACTAAAACATTAGTAGTCGTCAATAATTCTTGCTTAAATCGGGATTTTACTCTAAATCTGACTTGATTGCGAGATATTCCAACTTTAGATTTTCCTATTCCAAGAATTTGAGCAACGACCGGTTCTTTCTTAAGTCTAAGTTTTTGTACAGCAGATTCTGTTATGAAGGTCGATTGCGATCCTTGATCTAATAATGCCTTCACTGTTATTTCCGATTAGTGATGCGATTCGAATAAGTGCGGTAGCTAATAAAATTTCACTGAATTTTGGAATGTCACGAAAATAATGAGTGCAAGTTTGAGTAGTAGTTTCATTGGAATTTTCACTTCTTGACATTTCCTTTGAACCAGATTCTGGATCTCTATGATCATTGGATTTGACCCCATTATCCTGATTGTTATTAACAATTGCTCTGTGTAAAATACTGTGATGTCGTCGATCGCTAAAATCGGCAATTTATTTTGCTAAGGCATTGGCGTGCAACATGTTTCGGAGATAAGCAATTAAAGCATAAACCTTTATGCCTCACCGTTTCTAACTTTTTCAGATTGTTCATTTTCGTAAACATTTTACATTGTCCTAAAGCATTTTTTCCAGAGCAGATTATACATATCACTTTGTTAGTTACAAAATACGTTCTTGTTCGGCTTTCTTTCGCCCCCGAAATTTCTTTTTCCTGAGCGCTTACTTTCTTTGAAGTAGCTTGATTATAATTTGAAATAGCTTCAAGTGTTCTGAAATGGGATTCAAGGAATGTTTTCAACTCTTCAAATTTGGGTAAATCTGTTTTTGAGCTTAAACTTTGTTCCCATAACTGAAGCGATTCTATACTAAGTTTCTGTGTCGTTATATAGAAGTAGTTATAAAAGGCCGGTCCCAGTCCAAAGAGGGGAGGCGGTGCCGTGCGGTGCCAGAGGAGAGGCCCTCTTTGGGAGGAGGGTCAACACCCTCTATATTCAAGGCCCCCACAGAGAAAACCGGAAGTGGCAAGATGGCCGACTTCGTAGTCCAAAGGTATATCCAGAAGAACTGACAACGCATGGGTAGCGTCGTGTAGTCTAGCCAGCCGTCCCCATTCAACACCCTCTATATTCAGTGTGATCGAATATTGAATTCGTTTTAACGTTTCTTTATTTATATTTTATATGAGCTGTTAATTACAGCTATTTTTTTTACCATTTTTTCGAAGATTTAATTGTGTAATGCCGTATCGTTGTTCGGCAGTCGACTGTCGTGGGAACTACAATAACGGCCCACGTTCTGCTGTTTTCAATTTTCCAAAAGATCCTGAAGTAAGAAAAAAATGGATTTTTTTCCTTAGAAGAGATGGATTCGAAGTTACTAAAAATTCTAGGGTAAGTACTGTTCTTTTTAAATACATATGTACACATTGATAAAAAATGTATATGCGTATGCAGGATTTTAAATAAGCTAACCTAGAACATATATATAATTAGGTTCCTCCCATGTGTTTTAATTTAATGTACAAGGGAAGTATAGAAAGATATTGTAATTTGAAAAAATAAGATTATGTCGTTAAACTTATTAAATTCTAATTGAATTTATGTACTTAAAGGTTTAATTTATGTATATGAGTTTGGGAAATTATATTAGTTTAGGAATTTATGAACCTATATTTGATTTAATATAGCATGATAATGATCCGGGTTCGATTTCTGGCTGGTGCCTAGATATTTTTAATTTCTAAGTGTTCAAATAATTATATTTGATTATTTAATATAATTCTAAGGAATATTATTATACAGTGAAACATCTCGAAGCAATGATTAGTCATGAGATATTGTTTAACTATTTAGAAGTAAAGTAGTGGTAATTTAGCTGATTCTGTGGTACCCCTGATTCTGTTATGTTCGAAGCTCTTTAATTTCCCACAGGATTTATTTATTAAGTAAAATACATCGAAAGAGCAAAACATGCACTTCTTTCATTAAGCAGTGCATATATGCATAAGGACTAATGTATATTTTTTAATTTTTTTTAGCTTTGTGAGCAACATTTTACATCTGGTGATATTATTCGAGAGACTGTACACTACGATGAGAAAACTGGCACATCGGTAACGATTCCGCTATCTGCACCAAAGTTAAGAAAAGGCGCAGTTCCATCTTGCTTACCAGGTTGTCCAGAGTATTTTTCAAAACCAACTACTTCACGTGAAGCCCCAGATGAGAAACGCCTAAGGTTAGAAATGCAAAATTTAGAAAAAGTTATTCAGCAAAGCATCGATAGCAAGTCTTCATATGATGAGGAACGATTGTGCAAAAGTTTTGAAGACTTTAAAAGCAAAATTAATCTTGTCTGCATACCAAAAGAATGGACAGTAACATCTGACAGTGTGATGTTTTTATTAATACAAGTGACTCCAGTACCAGTTATTCATAAATGCATCTTAATAAACTCCTCGATGAATACTACTGCTTATTTTAGGAATATACCATTATCAAAGGTAAAGAAGTTTATTTTTCCTTTCTTATTATGCAATGTTAATGATGCTACAGAGATACTGCAAGAGGTTGAGTTGCTTAATCAAAATGTTGAAACAAATTCGAGCAAATCAATCTTTAATGTAATAAGTGATTCGGTAAATTTGTTGAAAACTTTGTTACCATCTTCAAACAAAAATTTGGATTTCTTGCTTGAACAGTTCTCTTTAATCGTTAATGGAAAACACCATTTTAAATATAATACTGAATTTTTGATTTTCTGTAGTTTGCTGTTCTCAATATCTCCCCATGCTTATAAGTTTTTACGAAACTCTCATCATTTTATTTTACCACATCCCTATACAATTTACAGAATATGTTCTTCCTTTCACTTAAACCCTGTCAATGAACAATTTGAAGATAACTTTTTGTCTTATATTAAACAACGCTATCAAACTTTACAGTCTGAAGACTGTACAGTGTGTTTAATGATGGACGAAATCCACATTAAACCTGTCATGGATTTTAAGGGAGGGAGCATTGTTGGCCATGCATATGATAATGTAAAATGTGCAACAAGTGCATATGTTTTTATGGTTCAAAGCTTTTTATCGACATATAAAGATGTTGCACATATAGTGCCAGTTCAAAAAATAAACGCAGAAAGTCTGTTTACTATAATTAAAAAAGTAACAGTAGGTTTGGAGGAAATTGGATTTAAGGTGATATGCATAAGTTCTGACAATAATGCCATTAACGGCAGAGCTATGTCTTTCTTTAATGTTCCTCCAAAGCAAAGCATTATATATAAACATCCGTCAGATTTAAATAGACCTCTATATTTTATTTATGATCCCGTGCACATCTTAAAATGTATAAGGAACAACTGGCTGAATCAAAAGAATGCAGGACAATGTATGTTTTATCCTGATTTTGAAAAACCTGGCGTCACAAAAACTGCTTGTTTTGGAACGATAAAAAAACTTCATTCTATTAAAGCAGGAAATATATTGAAATTTGCATATGGGGTAACATTAAAAGCATTGATACCAACAAATCTTGAGCGACAAAATGTAAAGTTTGTTCTGCAAATTTTTAACAATCATGTTATTGAGGGCCTACGCCAGTTTGATGAAAGTAATGACTTACAACATTGCCAGGATACAGCTGATTATGTTCGCCTAATATATACCTGGTGGTCGATAATGAATGTTAAAAGTTTATTTAAAGGACAATGTAAAAGAGATGTTTTTCAAGAGCCACTTACTTTGTCTGAAACAGATGAAAAGACTAAATTTTTAAATAAGTTCCTAATCTGGTTAGAGAATTGGAAAAATTTGAAATACACGACTGGTATATTGACCAGAGAAACTCATGCTGCTTTAACGCATACAACACATGGTGTGTTGGATCTTTTATCATACTGTGTAAATGAATTAGGGTTTTCGTATATCCTAACTGGAAAAATTCAAACGGATGCTTTAGAGCAAAGGTTTGGGAAATTCAGACAACTTGCAGGTTCACAATATTTGATATCTTTGCGACAGGTGTTTGAAACTGAAAGTAAATTACGACTACAAAGTATCGGTCCTTTAAAGATCAAATCTTGTAAATATGGTGAATTGTCTGTAGATGTAGAGAATAACGAAATAGGAGACTTAGAAACCTCTCAGACTGATGATCTTCCTACCTTTGCTCAAAGCATTTCCGTTTTGGATGATGATGTTTCTAATGTATCTGATATGATCCCTGTGATATCTTACGTAGCAGGATATTGTGCATTTGCCACTGTTAAAAAACTTCATAACTGTACTTTTTGTAAGATAAACTTAACTATTGCAACTGTTAAAGAGTCTCCTCTGATTGAAAGTTCTGTTATAGAAAAGATGGATAGGGGTGGTTTGATGTATCCGCAGCCCGAAGTTCTTGAAATTGTAATTCATGTATTTATAATTGTACAAAAATTAGTTTCCATTGATTTCGAACATCTTTTCTTGAATGTAAACAATCAACGACAATTGGTTATCAGTTTAGCAGTTTTTATTTTAACCGAAAAAGAAATTTTTATGAAAGGCAATTGTCCTGGTGGTCATTCCTCTACTGTCATTACCAGGTATATTATCATGGCTGCCACGAATACATTTTTAAAAAACTATTGCAAAGAGAGAAATGATGTGAAAAAACCAGAAAATAAGAAACGTAAACTTGCAACATTAAAAAAGTGATAGCCTATTTTTCAAACATGTACAGTAATAGTGCTGTCCTTAAAAAAAAAACTTTTTCGAATTTTCTATATATGTAAAGCCTAATAGGATTGCAACAAAATAAACTATAACTATATTTTTACAGCTTGTTTTCACAAAGATTTTAATGCTGAGCATATTTCATCCCTTATCTTTATAAGATAGCTGTAGGTGTATCGCTAATGTTTATACCATTGTATTGCATGTTTGTTTAATTTTCAAAATGCCAAAAAGTACTCACCTTTCCGAGATAGAAAATGGCAAAGTATTGGCTTTTAGAGAGTATAGAATGAGTGTAGTTGAGTTAAAAAATTAAAATAAATTAAATAAAAAATAAATTTAATATTCATGAAGTTAATATAAATACTATAGTTTGATTTAAACTAAATGTTAATACATCACTGCATTATTTTTTCTTTAAACTAAATTTAAACATAATTATTAGTTTCTACTTATTTAACTGAAACATTATATATATAGTGTATTGATGTAACCTATTTATATAAATATTTAAACTTACCTTGGAATTACTTTCCATACATGTGTTTCATTTTATGTTAGGGTTTTAAATTTTTATTTTCACCTTGGAAATTATTAGCTGCATACATGCTTTTTGTCATAAAAGACATTTTGTGCAATTCTAATTAATGCACAGAACCTTTTAAACTTTTTTTGAATTTAAATTTTAATGATGAACTTAATATTAAATATCCAATATTTTGCAAAATTGGATTTTTACAAGTTTCTTTAAAAGACTTCTAAAGGCATATGCAATGGCCAAAGAGTCATTTCATTCTATTTTCACACATTTCACATCTGCAGGCAATAACTACAGACAGGCGCCTAGAAAAACAGAATGTGCACATATTAACTTAATCCGTAATGAATAATCATGGCCTGGTATATTGAAACTCCAATGTTGACGTCGTTAGAGTATGGGACGACTGATAGTTATGGACAAGGGTCCTACTATGTCGTACATCTTAATTCGGCATACTTTATCAAGTGCTGGTGTGTTCTTGGAGAAATGCTTCCTAGAACTAAGGTGTCGTATAAGCCGACAACTCATATTCAGTGTAACAAGGAACAATCTGTGCTATAAAAGACCTGTTTACGCAGATGCAGATGTCAAAATAACAATCCATAAAGGAATCCACGACTGCTCAACCACGTAAGTCCTAGTCTACATTTGTCCTGAGAAACTACAATGAAAGACTATATCATTTGGGGTAACAATAAATAGTAAAGAGAGATTTAATTTAAAGATTTTACTTTTGCCCATTTAATATATAGTTGAAATCTAAATCAACTTATTATTATAATTAAGTCCATCTGTTATGATAGCATTTATTTACAATGCTCTTATCGAATACTGATATAATAAATTTAAATGAACCCCAACATAGAGACTAGAGGGGAAGGATAATAATAGTTTGATGAATATTAATTTAAATCTGTAATTTTGAATGAATATAAGAATTGTGTAATGAATATTGAAAGGTAAATTTGTAATGATGAAACTTACTTAAAGGATATTAAGAAATGCTATATGAGTTAGTAATTTCATTAGATAATGGTGTGTATGATTATGCATTAATTTGTTGGTATAAAACTGTGCAAGAATTTAAATGGATAGATATTCACTTCTCAATGCATATAAAAATATATATATGTATATATAATAAATGTTATTTTGGATCCACACCTGCCTCTTCTTTTGACTCCAGGCCTTTTGGAATTAATTAATTATAATTATGTTTGATTTTCATCTATCTTGGAGGGTAAGTCTGATTTTAGAATGCTAACTACTTGTGATCGAATAAATTAAAATTAAGTAATAGACCAATATTAATTATATATTAATGAAGTATGCAATCTTTAGCAATTAAAGTACAATTTTATTATGTACTTCAATCTATTTTAGTATATACTTTACTATATAGTACAATCTATATACTTCTTTAAATTGTGTTAGGATAGATATGACCTTTACATTCTGATACTTTTTAATCATGTAAATTTTAATTTATTTCGATTGAATTTAAATTAATCTTCAGTAAGGATTTGATTTTTTACTTATTAAATTATAAAGTTTTTAGTAACTTATCAAATTATAAAGTGGTTCTATTAAGATTATTCTTTCATTCCAAATCACACATAAAAAAAGAAAGAAAGAATCTTATTTATGTCAACAAATTCTAATTTAAATTAAAGCAGATATATTTTAAAGAAAAAAAAATCCTCATCCTGCTGGAACATTTAAATTAAAAGAAAAAAAAAATTCGCCCAAAAACAATTTCAGTACAAATTCGTATTGCGTTGGACTACGGTGTCGGCCATTACGGGATGGTGTGGAGGCCTTGAATATAGAGGGTGTTGGGAGGGTCCCTCTTTGAGAGGATCCTCTTTGGGAGGGAGGATGCCTCTTTGGAGTGTCTTCCCTCTTTTGAGAGGAAGCTCCTTGGAGGGTCTTGAGACCCCCAGGAGGGAGGATGCCTCTCAGTGCCCCCTCCCCTCTTTTGGAAGTTTAGTGAGGTGGTGCAGCACCGGATGCCTCTTTCGGAAGAGGGCAATTGCGAAAGTCTTTCAGAGAGGCATGATGACTCATACGGAGTGAGTTTCACTCGGAGTCTTGAGAGGGAGTGTCACAATCGCTGACTGACCTGAGGAAGAAGTTTCAACGGATGTCGCAATCGATGACCGACCCTTGACCTGAGGAAGAAGTTTCAAGGGATGTCGCAATCGAACAATCTGGAAATGACGTGTCGCGCCTTGGAGCTCCTTAGCACACGTCCTCCCTCTCTGCTGGTCAGCGACAGACTGAAAGATCTTATCAGCGTGAAGTAGTTAAAGCGCCCTCTGGCGAATTTTGATGAAGTGCTGCCATCTATCGGCATTTTTTTTCCCAAAAGAAATTAATGTTTCACTTGTCAGGAGCTGGATTCGATCTTGGGCCCAACTGATTAGAAGCCGCGCGTCTTACCGCTGTGCCAAAGCACCCGTGCTTTATAGGCAGTTAACTTCGAAGTGTACCTTATCAGTGGAAGTTAGATTATTTTTTAAAGTTCATTCGAATCGCTCGGTGAATAGCGATGCAAGGGTGCGTTTTAAAACAGAATGCTACGGAGTGAATATAAATCTGTGTATTATAACATTATGATTTTTTAAAACAAATGTATACACAAACTTTAAAAACACGAATGTAATAATTAGCTAAAATTGTATTCAGTGGATTTTTTTTTTAAAAATAAATCAATACGATTTTTATAATAATAACGAAATGATTTCGAATGTTTAAAAACAAATTGATTACGGATGAACACACAAATTGTGTTCAATGAATACGATTCGACCATTTTAAGTGTTGTGTATCTAAAAACAAATGTATACACAAACTTTAAAAACACGAATGTAATAATTAGCTAAAATTGTATTCAGTGGATTTTTTTTTTTTTTTTTTAAATAAATCAATACGATTTTTATAATAATAATAACGAAATGATTTCGAATGTTTAAAAACAAATTGATTACGGATGAACACACAAATTGTGTTCAATGAATACGATTCGACCATTTTAAGTGTTGTGTATCTAAAAACAAATGTATACACAAACTTTAAAAACATGAATGTAATACATAGCTGAAATTATGTTTTGTGAACAGGATTCAACCATTCTAAGTGTGTGTATGTGATTTTTGAAAAATAAATCTAAAAGTATATAAAAATAATAATAATGAAAATTAGAACTCACAGAACGACCTCTTCACTACCCGCTGGGCAAACTCCAAATGAGTGATACACTCTCATTACGCTATTAAAAATTAGATATTATCTATAATGACGTCAGCAGTATGAGGTGTTGCCACATATTTTTTCTAATAATATATTTTAATAGTTGGATACTTCAAGGGTCTGATTTGGTACACGTAATCTGAAATACATCATTTTAATGATATTACGCATTGAATATGATTCGGCCATTTTTAAAATGGTGGATGTAATTGAAATATCGAAGTTTAGAATTTAACAAACTAACGAATTTTCACCCCCAAAAATTTTAGCATTCAGTTTAAATAAAACCCAATGAATATGATATCACCATTTTAACATCGTAATTTTACTACCATTATAGAACTTAGAAGTGAGTGTACATTATTTTTTTCACGACACCAACACATTTTAAAATCTATTGAATAGGAATAGACCATTTTGCACATACATGTACCTAGATTTCAACACCCGGTATTAAAACCTGCTAAACATGAAACGAGTAAGTATTGTGTGAGATTTTATCACACTAACTTTCAAACTTTTTAAATTTTTAAAAATGTCCGAAATAGTTGTATTTCATCGGTAGACATAAATTGTATGGAACACATTTTTATGAAAAAAATATCTGTTTCGACAGCTTTTAAAAATAGATTTCTACAGTTGTACACTACGGTTCCAGAATTTTCTAAATACGAATCGACTGTTTGAACTACCAATGGTGGTTTTACCGATGCAAATATTTACAGGACAAATATTTCAATGAAACCGAACTTAGTTGAAGCTTCTAAGTTTGAATATTTAGAATCATTTCATATAATTTTTATATTCACATTGAAAATAGTTAACAAAATTGGAACTCACGGAGCGACAACTTACTGTCCACACTCCAAATGAGTGATACACTCTTATTACATTATTAAAAATTAGATCTTATCTATAATGATGTCATTATGTTGCCGTATTGCCACCACACAATTATTCTTTCCAAATTATGCATTTTTTTTTTCTTTTTTCTTTTTAATAACTTGCTACTGTCTTATGCTATCCATTTTTTTTTTTCATATAAGCAGATATTCCATATACCTTCTAAATGTTAAGTTGTAATTTAAAAAAAAAAAGCATTAGAGGTGTATTTTACGTCTGAATTCGTCCAAGTGGAAATCCGACAATTGCAAATGCATGATTGCATCCTCACATTTCAATAGACACCACTAAAATGTGTGGATCTTATTTTGAAAAAGCTGCTCTCAGAAAGAATATGTATATGAATACATATTTTCCATAAATATACCCCCTCCCCCCCTCAATACACACAACATGCAGGCCAAAGACTCACCCAAAATACATTCCAAATCGGCTCTATAGCTTATCGCGCTTATCAGTGTAACAGATAGTAACCCAAAGTTCATGTTCGCAAAGCGAGTTAATTGCAATGTTATTGTTTTAAGCAGTTCCCATATTTAAATGAAAAATTTATCAAATTATACAATACATACAAGAGCTGGAAGATCATAGCATTTCAATATTATAGAATACTCACGAATGTTTTTTTTTTTTCCCCATTTAAAATTATCAAATTTTAATGCAATTTGACAAAAATTGCACAATACTTAGTGTATGACTATCAAATAAGAGCTAGGTTTTATTGTTACAACAACGTTTAAGATCATTAAACGAGTATATATATATATATATTTTTTTTTAAAGAAGAATAGTATATAACTTACTGTTTTTAAGGATAGGTGATTGTTAACATTGAATTTAAATGAAAGAGTGACCCTCTGAGACAAGTACAGTACATTGCAATAACATTAAAAAATATGAAAGATATGCAATTAACACCTTAAAAGAAACATGTAATGAGTTTTGATATCTTAATAGGAGACATTATTGACATGCACATAGAAATGTCACAATTTTGTGGCTGTAGGTGCTCCATAAGACCCCTCTGCTCTTAATAAATGATCCCATTTGAATGTACATATTTAACAACATACAGAAAATGACAGGACTACAACAAAATTTTACACCTATTACAGAATAACTCCCAACTTCGTAGATTTTTAAGAAACTACAGTCGAATTTTCACCGATTCTTAGAGATTGAAACACAGCATTGTTTATGAATCTTCATACTTTAGAGAATGGAACATAACTTACCATTTATTTTGAATGAATTCAGAATTTTGACATTGATTATAAATTTATGATTTAAACTCTGTAAAGTGTAAATATCCTTTGTTATGAAACTCACACTGTAGACATTTGATATGATTCGAATAAATCTATTTTTAATTTTTTATATTTTATTTTAAAAAGTGAGATTAGTAAACTTGTTACACTTGAATGTATAGATACATGACTCATAACCATATAACATTTCTTAAATGGAACATGCTTAAAAAAAAAAAATTAGCTAATGAGTATAAATAAGAAATTCAATTTGAAAGATAAAAACCATTTAATGAATCTATTATTCATGAAATACACATTAACCATTATCAGTTGTACATTTAAACAAATAAGTTAAAATGATTTCCTTATTGCACATTCATAGTCCTCTGATTTGAATGACTCGAAAAAATTTCTATCATAGCAGTAAAAGACTTCTTCACCACGCAACAAAACTTTCTTAGCAATGTTATTAATGTCAAGATTTAGAAGCACTTGTTCAGACACTCTGTCATACATTTGTAATGGAGTGCTGTAAAGACATTCATGGTAACTTAAATCTTCAACTTGAGCAACACAGCCGACACATTTGAAAAGTTTTCTTACATGACACATGATGTTGTCATGAATACAAGAGATTAATTGTTCGAATGCAAAATTTTTGTCACAAATAAGTGATGGTAGAAAGGTTATAGTGTTCTTTATTTTTAATATTTGAGCAGGAAGCCACTCTATAAATATACTTTCTCGAAGATGTATACTAATGTTGTTAACACTATTCTGTAAACATGCTATTTGATTTTTATCTAAGGTAATATGACACTGTGTTAGACAAAATTTTGAATCATATAATTGAATTATTTTCTGCAAATGCAATTTTCCGTTGTCATTGAAACAGAACAACTCATTGCGACTGACGAAAGAGGTATCTGCATATAGAATATTGAACGACCACAATTTTTGAGAAAATTTACTCCACGTAGCCGGTGACAGTGTAACACCTTCACGCGTAGGCTGTAATTCATTTCGATCGTTAGAGAGATATTTCCATATATACACTTTTAACTTCCCATGACGAAGTTTTAAATATACATACACATTAGATCCTAAATGCCAACGACGGAGTGCATCTTGCATAAAATCTGAAGAAGTAGATTCAGTCGAAACTGATTCTGTAGTGGAAGATAACACTCCGCTATGTGTTAGAGCACAAGAAAGTAGATCTTGAGTTGAGTTTTCAACCTCGGTGAGAACTTGTGAATTGACAACGGTAGATGTTTCTGCTGGGGTTTTGGAAGACATAAGATAGGTCTCTAACCAATCCTCAGCAAATTTTTGTGAGGGCGAATTAATCACATCTGAGACAATGTCCACAGATTTTGTTTCTTCTAGGGTAGGAACAGTCAACTCCGCACTATTTACACTAGAAATTATTTGCTCGAGTGATGGCATACTTTGAATTTTAGGCATTCTTTTTAGATAGTAACATCCAACTACGACATTCACAGTATAAGATTTATTTTTAAAACACTAACATCTTAAAACATTATAATTTTGTCGCAGCTATGAACGAACCAAACCTATCCACACAACGCCCAAAGTTGAAATGACTTATCAAACAACTTCATAAGTATAATCACATAACCTAAATCGAGTGTCGTGTGCAAACAGATCACATAAGATATGAAGTGATTAGAACTTATAATTTTTAATGAATCGTACAACATTAGATTGTGGTAAATACAATTGTTATCTACATGAGAAAATTTCTATATTATTTCATTCAGCTTCGAAATCATAGAGTGAAAATATGTACCAAACTTACTTAAAGTTCCTAATTTTAAATCACATTAACATTATATACTTAGAAAAATTTTATATATATTTTTATAACTTTAGGTGATATGTATCACGCGGAATATACAAGAATAGCTACCAAAAACACGAAAATAACTAACAGTATGAGGCCTTCACAAGTCGACATCCAAACTAGAAATGAACGATAAACACACTAATTACAACAATTAGATGAGAGCTTATCAGTTCTTATCTTATCTAAGATTTCACATAAAATGACGTCATCACTCCAAAGTTCACAAGATGACGTCATTGGTCCAAGGTTCGCAAGATAGCCGTTTAGCCTTTTAAAATTAAGAAGTAATTAAAATTTTTATAATTGTGAATAAGTGATTTAAAATTAAGAAGTAATTACTACCGATTTTAATTACTTCTTAATTTTAAATCACTTATTCACAATTATAAAAATTTTAATTACTTCTTAATTTTAAAAGGCTAAACGGTTATCTTGCGAACCTTGGACCAATGACGTCATCTTGTGAACTTTGGAGTGATGACGTCATTTTATGTGAAATCTTAGATAAGATAAGAACTGATAAGCTCTCATCTAATTGTTGTAATTAGTGTGTTTATCGTTCATTTCTAGTTTGGATGTCGACTTGTGAAGGCCTCATACTGTTAGTTATTTTCGTGTTTTTGGTAGCTATTCTTGTATATTCCGCGTGATACATATCACCTAAAGTTATAAAAATATATATAAAATTTTTCTAAGTATATAATGTTAATGTGATTTAAAATTAGGAACTTTAAGTAAGTTTGGTACATATTTTCACTCTATGATTTCGAAGCTGAATGAAATAATATAGAAATTTTCTCATGTAGATAACAATTGTATTTACCACAATCTAATGTTGTACGATTCATTAAAAATTATAAGTTCTAATCACTTCATATCTTATGTGATCTGTTTGCACACGACACTCGATTTAGGTTATGTGATTATACTTATGAAGTTGTTTGATAAGTCATTTCAACTTTGGGCGTTGTGTGGATAGGTTTGGTTCGTTCATAGCTGCGACAAAATTATAATGTTTTAAGATGTTAGTGTTTTAAAAATAAATCTTATACTGTGAATGTCGTAGTTGGATGTTACTATCTAAAAAGAATGCCTAAAATTCAAAGTATGCCATCACTCGAGCAAATAATTTCTAGTGTAAATAGTGCGGAGTTGACTGTTCCTACCCTAGAAGAAACAAAATCTGTGGACATTGTCTCAGATGTGATTAATTCGCCCTCACAAAAATTTGCTGAGGATTGGTTAGAGACCTATCTTATGTCTTCCAAAACCCCAGCAGAAACATCTACCGTTGTCAATTCACAAGTTCTCACCGAGGTTGAAAACTCAACTCAAGATCTACTTTCTTGTGCTCTAACACATAGCGGAGTGTTATCTTCCACTACAGAATCAGTTTCGACTGAATCTACTTCTTCAGATTTTATGCAAGATGCACTCCGTCGTTGGCATTTAGGATCTAATGTGTATGTATATTTAAAACTTCGTCATGGGAAGTTAAAAGTGTATATATGGAAATATCTCTCTAACGATCGAAATGAATTACAGCCTACGCGTGAAGGTGTTACACTGTCACCGGCTACGTGGAGTGAATTTTCTCAAAAATTGTGGTCGTTCAATATTCTATATGCAGATACCTCTTTCGTCAGTCGCAATGAGTTGTTCTGTTTCAATGACAACGGAAAATTGCATTTGCAGAAAATAATTCAATTATATGATTCAAAATTTTGTCTAACACAGTGTCATATTACCTTAGATAAAAATCAAATAGCATGTTTACAGAATAGTGTTAACAACATTAGTATACATCTTCGAGAAAGTATATTTATAGAGTGGCTTCCTGCTCAAATATTAAAAATAAAGAACACTATAACCTTTCTACCATCACTTATTTGTGACAAAAATTTTGCATTCGAACAATTAATCTCTTGTATTCATGACAACATCATGTGTCATGTAAGAAAACTTTTCAAATGTGTCGGCTGTGTTGCTCAAGTTGAAGATTTAAGTTACCATGAATGTCTTTACAGCACTCCATTACAAATGTATGACAGAGTGTCTGAACAAGTGCTTCTAAATCTTGACATTAATAACATTGCTAAGAAAGTTTTGTTGCGTGGTGAAGAAGTCTTTTACTGCTATGATAGAAATTTTTTCGAGTCATTCAAATCAGAGGACTATGAATGTGCAATAAGGAAATCATTTTAACTTATTTGTTTAAATGTACAACTGATAAGGGTTAATGTGTATTTCATGAATAATAGATTCATTAAATGGTTTTTATCTTTCAAATTGAATTTCTTATTTATACTCATTAGCTAATTTTTTTTTTTTAAGCATGTTCCATTTAAGAAATGTTATATGGTTATGAGTTATGTATCTATACATTCAAGTGTAACAAGTTTACTAATCTCATTTTTTAAAATAAAATATAAAAAATTAAAAATAGATTTATTCGAATCATATCAAATGTCTACAGTGTGAGTTTCATAACAAAGGATATTTACACTTTACAGAGTTTAAATCATAAATTTATAATCAATGTCAAAATTCTGAATTCATTCAAAATAAATGGTAAGTTATGTTCCATTCTCTAAAGTATGAAGATTCATAAACAATGCTGTGTTTCAATCTCTAAGAATCGGTGAAAATTCGACTGTAGTTTCTTAAAAATCTACGAAGTTGGGAGTTATTCTGTAATAGGTGTAAAATTTTGTTGTAGTCCTGTCATTTTCTGTATGTTGTTAAATATGTACATTCAAATGGGATCATTTATTAAGAGCAGAGGGGTCTTATGGAGCACCTACAGCCACAAAATTGTGACATTTCTATGTGCATGTCAATAATGTCTCCTATTAAGATATCAAAACTCATTACATGTTTCTTTTAAGGTGTTAATTGCATATCTTTCATATTTTTTAATGTTATTGCAATGTACTGTACTTGTCTCAGAGGGTCACTCTTTCATTTAAATTCAATGTTAACAATCACCTAGCTTTAAAAACAGTAAGTTATATACTATTCTTCTTTAAAAAAAATATATATATATACTCGTTTAATGATCTTAAACGTTGTTGTAACAATAAAACCTAGCTCTTATTTGATAGTCATACACTAAGTATTGTGCAATTTTTGTCAAATTGCATTAAAATTTGATAATTTTAAATGGGGAAAAAAAAAACATTCGTGAGTATTCTATAATATTGAAATGCTATGATCTTCCAGCTCTTGTATGTATTGTATAATTTGATAAATTTTTCATTTAAATATGGGAACTGCTTAAAACAATAACATTGCAATTAACTCGCTTTGCGAACATGAACTTTGGGTTACTATCTGTTACACTGATAAGCGCGATAAGCTATAGAGCCGATTTGGAATATATTTTGGGTGAGTCTTTGGCCTGCATGTTGTGTGTATTGAGGGGGGGAGGGGGTATATTTATGGAAAATATGTATTCATATACATATTCTTTCTGAGAGCAGCTTTTTCAAAATAAGATCCACACATTTTAGTGGTGTCTATTGAAATGTGAGGATGCAATCATGCATTTGCAATTGTCGGATTTCCACTTGGACGAATTCAGACGTAAAATACACCTCTAATGCTTTTTTTTTTTTAAATTACAACTTAACATTTAGAAGGTATATGGAATATCTGCTTATATGAAAAAAAAAAATGGATAGCATAAGACAGTAGCAAGTTATTAAAAAGAAAAAAGAAAAAAAAAATGCATAATTTGGAAAGAATAATTGTGTGGTGGCAATACGGCAACATAATGACATCATTATAGATAAGATCTAATTTTTAATAATGTAATAAGAGTGTATCACTCATTTGGTGTGTGGACAGTAAGTTGTCGCTCCGTGAGTTCCAATTTTGTTAACTATTTTCAATGTGAATATAAAAATTATATGAAATGATTCTAAATATTCAAACTTAGAAGCTTCAACTAAGTTCGGTTTCATTGAAATATTTGTCCTGTAAATATTTGCATCGGTAAAACCACCATTGGTAGTTCAAACAGTCGATTCGTATTTAGAAAATTCTAGAACCGTAGTGTACAACTGTAGAAATCTATTTTTAAAAACTGTCGAAACAGATATTTTTTTCATAAAAATGTGTTCCATACAATTTATGTCTACCGATGAAATACAACTATTTCGGACATTTTTAAAAATTTAAAAAGTTTGAAAGTTAGTGTGATAAAATCTCACACAATACTTACTCGTTTCATGTTTAGCAGGTTTTAATACCGGGTGTTGAAATCTAGGTACATGTATGTGCAAAATGGTCTATTCCTATTCAATAGATTTTAAAATGTGTTGGTGTCGTGAAAAAAATAATGTACACTCACTTCTAAGTTCTATAATGGTAGTAAAATTACGATGTTAAAATGGTGATATCATATTCATTGGGTTTTATTTAAACTGAATGCTAAAATTTTTGGGGGTGAAAATTCGTTAGTTTGTTAAATTTTGTAATGGCCTGGCCGTAGGGCGCACTACTGTTGTGGTTCCCGCAAATCAAGGGAATCACAGCTGATGATGATCGTACTACGCATGGTCGCGGGGTGGCAGTGGAACATCTTCGGTCTTGTTTTGCGTTGTGTGATCGGTACTTGAACTAAAAGCTGAGAGGAGAATCGGTCGCTCGGGATGGGTGACTATCCCGGAAGTATAAGTAGACGGTGAGGGAGCTCATTCGAAGAATATCTTGAACTCACGGATATGGATTCTGGAAAACGGAAGTGGTGAATGCACTGCCTGGAGGAATTTGAAGAAAGATGAAAAACAACCACGGTTTTTAACTTAAATAGTTCTTTATTGAATTCCACATAATATATTCCAGAATCAGGATCATCTTCGTCCATTTATTACATGCAGTCAGGTTAGAACAAACGCTCTGACTACTAAACCGAAACTCGTTAACAAAATCTTCAAGGATCAAATCATAGGTTTGAAATAATCATCTCATCACTGTAATGACTCAGCTTGCTAAAAATCTTTAATTACATTTCGTTTAATTTAAAATATCAAGGAACTTTAGAATTCTTATCATGTTGCCCGCTAGGCAAATCGCGACCTACCCCGTCCATGTCGCGTCGCCAATTAAAACTAATCACCAAAAACAGATACAAGCATCTTTAATGTTATTACGCGTTCATGACGCAAAGAAAAAGAGTTCCAATGTTAAGGAATATGAAATGCGAATGCGAAGTACATGTACTAAAGCGCGGGACAAAACCCTACACCAAGGTTTACCGAAACTGGCGTTAAAGATCAAAAAGGGCCGAATACAGAAATGGCGCTTTATCAATTTGGAATAAATTTCAAAGAACAAGTTTTAGAATCGAAAGTAAATTAGAATTTGCGGTAAGTTAAATTTTGACCGAAAACAACTATTAAACGAGGGCAAGCATTTCACAACATATCCCCGCCGCAAACGAGGATTTGTTCTGGTACAGAACAAAGACTAACCAAAAAAAACATTTTCCAAAAATGCCTAAAAAAAAAACGGTGACATAAAAAAACCCCAACAATTTCTTGGATAAAAAATATGCCACAAAATTTTCAACAAAAAAAATTTAGGATCTGTTATGCAAATAGGATTGTCAAATGCAATCAATTCTCATTTCCTAAATAAGTGTATTTCTCAACCCAGAAATTCAACGAAAACAAGGATAGATGTGAAAATTTTGATTCATTCAATCTACATTTGTGTCCCATTCATACACGCATTTTCACCAAAGAAGTCCTTACATGCTAGATAAAAGTGAGGGGGTTGAGTTTTTTCAAATTTTCCTCAATGTGTTTAAATTCAAAAACTAAAAATCTTATCACTATTGCATATCAGATTGTCATGAACATTGCGCAAAAAAAAAAATCAATTTTAGAATAACCTAACCGGATTGAGATGTCCTTAAAAAAAATATACCATATATATATATAATACAAGTAACAATATTCCATTTATACTAATATTACTTACATCCATTGAGATTTGTATTATTTTCAGACATCCTAATACTTACATACGATTTCCTTTCTTTACCTATTACAATTTATATTTACAATATCACATTAACAAAACTTAATATAATGATACATATTCATTTTAAAAAAAATAACTAGCTGCAGCTAAAAAAAAATAATTATATGTATACACAAAATATTTATATCACACTATATTTAAATACACGTCGTGCACGACAAAACATCAAACACAAATAAAAAAAAAAGGTTTGGCTATGGCCAAAGTTCCAGAGGTGCGAGTACTCACGGAAAGCAGACTTCCAAAAAAAAAAATGTGAAAGTTCTTTTATATCTTCATAAAAAATTACAATTTTAAAACATTTTATTTTTCCTCAAAAAAAAATTTCACTTTTTCACAAAAAAAAATTCGATTTAAACCTTTATACAGAAAAAATTCTTTACTTTAATAAAATTATTTTCAATTTTCTATTCTAAAATAAACAAAAAAAAATTAACTCATCTTCCTTTAAAAAAAAATGCAAGTGTGGAAAAAGAAAAAAAAATGTGCAGTGCACTATTATTTTTCTTGATGGAGACAAATGCTGAGACAGCTGCGAGAGTTGTGACGCCACATAGATTTCCTTTTCTTTTTTTTCTCTTTTTCTTTGCAGACATGGTGCATGCTCCGAAATAAATTTGAAGAAAAAATTCTAATTACTGTAATTGATTCTTGTTCGAGGTCTCAAAGAATATGGTTGCACTGTTGGTGTACTTTGAGTACTTTGTGTACTCCTGATGTTGCTTGATGGTAGTGAAAAACTCGAATTTTGAAATTGGGGGATACCTTTCAAAAATCTGAAATTCTGACTTTTGAGAATTTCTTGTGCTCTTTTGATTTTAATTAAATCCACATACTCATCAGGACACCAATGTGGGGTGTTGGTTGGTTCATGTTGTGCAATTATAATTTCTGGTGAATTTAGTCCTTCGAAAGGGTCCACGGGTGGTAGTGTGTCATCAACCTCAGGTTGGTTCCTTTCTGGTATTCCAGGGACGTGAATCAGTCTATCCACATGTACTAGTTGAATGTCCTTGGGATTGTCAAGAGATGCAATCCTGAAATTGACTGGTGAAGTCTTCTCAATTACTCGGTATGGTCCTTTATTTGTATATGCCAGTTTTTTAGACAAGCCTGGCTTTATGACTGACGATGGGTAGTGTAAATAAACAATCTGACCAATTTGTATGTTTTTATCTTTAGCAGTCCTTGATCTCAGGTTTTCTTGTTTTTCTGCAGCTTGAGTCAGATGCTGAGAAATGGATTTGTATGTATGTTGCATTTGAGATTCTCTGTATTGAATGAATTGGTTATAGGACTGAAATGAAGGACCAGTTTGATCTGTCATCAAGTTATGTGGTAGTAGAATGTCAAATCCATACAAAGCAAACGCAGGTGTATCTCCTGTGCTTGTATGCGGTTGAGATCTGTATGCCATGAGTGCATATGGGAGACATTCATCCCAATTTGTATGGTTTTTGTTGACCAAATGAGAAAGTGATTGAAGGAGTGTTCTGTTATATCTCTCAACAATGGCATCTGTTTGAGGATGATATGGAGTAGTGAAGTATTTCTTGATACCAAATGATTTGTATATCTCTTGGATTGCTTTAGAAGTGAAATTTGAACCTAAGTCTGTAATGAGTGTTTTCATTACACCAAATCTGGATATATATTGTTCTAATATGGAAATTATGGTTGATGTTTGGATGTTAGGAACTGGGAAAGCTTCACACCAACGAGTGAAGTAATCTGTCAAAATCACAATGTAAGAGTTTCCATTTATTGTATTTGGTAACTTTCCCAAACAATCCATGCCAACTGTCTGAAATGGTCTCTCAGGTATTGGAATTCTCTGCAGTTGTGCTAATGGAGATTTCATGTGACCTCTCTTGGCTATACATTGATGACAAGTGGAAATCATTTTATTAATGCCCGCTTTCAAATTTGGGACAAAAAAGTCTTTTACAATTTTCGCCATGGTCTTGGATAGTCCGCAATGGGCTGAGTAAGCAGACGTGTGAAAAAATTGGAATAATTTTGGTATGAATATGCTCGGTACGACCAATCTGTTTTGGAGAGATGTTCTAGAATTTTGGATACTTATTTTATTTTGAGCATATAAGATATTTTTATGTATGTAGAAAAACACTTTTCTGTAGGTTGTAGGTTGAGCATTATTTTCGATTAATTTCTTAATTTCAATACAATGTGGATCAATTTTCTGTTGTTCAATTATTTCTTGTATCCAGTCTGCTGGTACCACATATACTTTTGAATTGTTGTTATTAGGAGTATTCATTTCATTGATACTAATGTCAATTGAGCTTATGGGATGATCCATTACCTCTTGCTTTGATATTTTTGTTTCTTGTTTTGACATTTCAATGACTTGTTCTTTCATAATATTTTGTAAGTCATCGGCCATAGCGTTTAATTTGATGACATGGTTTCTTCTGAAATTTTTCATATCTTGATTTCCTTGCAAATCTAGAGCATCCAAATTACAAAGTAGTTGGGTTATTTCCTCTAATATATATGCTGTCAAAGCAAAATTTCGCGTTTCGTACATACTCTCAATTTTTTGATATAATGTGTCAATTTCCAGTTCAGCATCTTTGATGCGGTTCAAATTTTTTAATTGATTTTCCAGTGATAATTGTGTTTCACAAGCATCTTCATACAAATCCTCTGATTCAATGGATTCATCTGGTTCGTTATTTTTTTCTTTCTCAATTTTATCATTACTTGTACATGTTTGTGGGATTTGTTGTTCTTTGCTAATTTCTGAATTACAATTCCTTTGTATTTCTTGAGTAGGCAATTTGAAATTCGTATTAGCTTTTAATATGTTAGATTTACAAGTGTTTATGTTCGACTCGGGTGGTTTCTGGTTGTTTCTAGCATTAAACAGTTCTTCGAATTTTGCTCTTTCTTTTTGGTATTGCATTTCACCCGGTACCTTGAAATTCGAGTATTGATGATTATCATTTAACTCGTTTGTGGGGTAGTTATACATTTCTTGTTGGTAGTGAGGGTAGGGCTGTTCTGCCTCATATTGTGGATATTGGCTATTGTAAAAAGATTTATCTTGATTGTATTGTTTCTTATTTCTCTTGTTTTGATTGGATTTTTGTTTGTTTTTTCTCTTACTTTTCCTAAATGGCTGCTCATACTCCTGGTGAAAATTGGCAAGCTCATTTTCTAAAAATTGGATATCTTGACAAGCTGCTCCTACGTTTTTTGAAAGTTCTTCATTATCATTTTCCAATTCTTGACAATAGTTTTTCAAATCACTTAATTCATTCTCATATGATTCAGCTTGTGCGATCCATTGTTTGTTTCCTACGTCAATTCTTTTTCCATTTTCTATGTGTAAATCTCTTAAACTTTGAATTTTTCTGTCTCTTTGTTCAATAATTTGCTGTAATTCATGAATCTTGTCTACGCATTGGTGTTTTTCACACTGGGTATTATTTAGGTCTCTCTGGACGGTTGATGATAAATTAGACGCAATGTTCTCTCTCTGTTGAGACTCTGTGTTTTGACATAAAATTTCATTTATATTTTCTGATGTGGGATTATCTTCCGAAATCTGTCGACTCAAATAGTCTGCTACTGAATTTAATTTTCCTTTGATGTGAATAATTTTAAAGTCATATTGCTGTAAGTTAGTTACTATTCGTGCAATTCTATTGGTAGGATCTTTGACCTTAATTGCATGTGATAATGCAGATTGGTCTGACACGACCTGAAATGTTCTGCCAGCTAGATAGTGTCGAAAATAGGAAACGGCCCATGATATGGCCAAAAGTTCTCTTTCGAAGATAGAATACTTCTGTTCAGCAGCTTTTAAAACTCTACTTGCAAATTGTATAGGTTTAGGGAAATTGTTTTCATCCAATTGTGATAAAACTGCTCCAAGAGCGTATCCAGATGCATCGGAAAAAACTGTGAATGGTCGGTCAAAATCAGGGAGTTGTAAACAATTTTTGGATAAAAGTTCTAATTTGAGTTTATCAAAAACAGCTTGTTCTTTATTCGTCCATACAAAAGTGTTGATATCTTTAGTTAATGCAATTAATGGTTGTGCAGTTTTTGAAAAATCCGGAATAAATCTGCGATAAAATCCAACACATCCCAAAAAACTTCTTACATCCCTCTTAGATTGAGGAATTTTAAATTTATTTATTACTTCTAGGTTTTGTGTCATGGGTTGTACTGTACCTCTTGAAATTTTATGACCAAGGAATGCGATTGTAGTCTGTAAAAATTGGCATTTCTGAGGTTTTAACCTCAAATTGTGTTCGTCTAAACAAATAAATAATTTTTCCAGTTTCTGTAGGTTAGAATTTATGTCCAGGGATGGGACAAGTATATCATCCACATAACATAGAATATGTTCTTGCTCTAAAGGAGCTAAAACAATTGATAACAGCCTAATGAAAGCTTGGCAACTTGTGTTTAAGCCAAATGGTAATCTTAAGAATTCATAATGCTTATTTTCTGTAGTGAAAGCCAACCGGTGGGTGTCATTCGGATGTATTTTTATTTGATGAAATCCTGACGATAAATCCAGAGAAGTGAAGTAGTTCGCTTTTCCCAATGTTTCAATAGCTTCAGTCATGTTTGGAAGAGGGAAAACCGTTTGGATAGCTTTTGAATTGAGTTTCCTGAAATCGACGCAGAATCGATAAGACCCATCAGCTTTCTTAACCAATAATACTGGTGAACTGTATGGCGAGGTGGACTCTTTAACTATGTTCGCCTTGATCATTTCTTCGATTTGTTCATCTCTTTTTTGTCTTAAATGTATAGGTGTTCTGTATGGTTTGCATTTAACAGGGTTGTTATCTGACAATGGTACTCTATGTAGAATTGTATCTGAGCCAGGTAAGTCAGATAAACAAAATGCAAAAATGTGTTTGTATTTCCATAGGAGTTCTTTCAGTCTCTTCAAATGTATTCTCGGTACCTTCTCTAAACTGAAATATGCGAAAAAGGTATCTTGACTCATTTGCATACTTTCTTCTTCCTTGTCCATTGCTGTTATAGGCATGTCAATTTGCTCTTGCAGTATTGACTCAATATAGCCTAATTTCTGACCTTTGTTAATAATAACAGATTCTTCTGATAAATTCATTACCTGTACTGGGATACCAGACACATACAATGGATTGTATTTGTAAATTGACTTAGCAGCGACTAAAGGTTTATCACTGTCCAGTGTAAAAGAATGTTCGAAAATAACTAAACTTGCTGCTTTTAATTCTTCTTTAGGATTGCCAAAAATAAACTTCTGCGATAACGGTGGTATCCTCATTTTTTGAGTAGCAAATATAGGTGTAGGTTCAATATACATTAGATTGTTTGGACTTATATTTTGTTCAACTTCTTGGTTGTGTTGTTCTATTATTCTTTTACTACAATTAATGACGATATTCCTACTGGATAAAAAATCCATTCCCAAAATGCCTTTGTAGCACTGTGATATGGGTTGTTTTGTTAAATGAAAAGTTATTTTATGTTCAGTTCCATTTATTACGGTTGGAAGTACAACCTTTTCTGTCAGATGCATAGTGTCTCCTGTTACTAAAGATACTGTAAATTGAGCTGGACTTATTTGTACTGTGAATGGTATCATTTGTAAAACATCTTTATGTATTAAACTAAGACATGCTCCTGTGTCGATGAGGAATGGAACACTTGTTCCAAAAATAGTAGCTTCAATTATGGGTGTTTTGCTTGGAATAATTTGTTCTTTTTGGGCAACACTAGTAGAACTTATATTGTTATCGACTGGGTCCAGTGCCACAATTCTTTCTTCAGGTACTTGTGTTATGGTGGTAGTCTGTACTCTTGTATTATTCCCATAATAATTTTTCTGATTGCCAGGTGTTTTAAAATTTGTCTTTGAATTTTCTATTGCCAACTGTTTAGGATACTGGATGTATTTTTGTTTTGGCTTATCCGTTATTCTTTTTGCTTGATTGTACTGTTTGGATCCTCTATTTTGGTAATTATTATATCTCGGTTTCTGTTTTGGGTGTCTCATTTGCTGATCACCTCTAACATTTTGTCTAAAAAAACAGTTCCGAGTAGTGTGTCCTCTTTTGCCGCATGTGTAACATGTGGGAATATTTTCATACTCATCAAATTCTTTATTTTTGATTTTCAAAGTTCTTAATTCTTTTTCCAAAAAATCTATCTTCCCCTGTATTTGTTGCATTTCTTCTGATTGTACCGAACTTGCAATTTCCGGTGTTTCGCACGGTTTAGGATTTATTGCCAGCCAAGCATTGTGTTCAAGAATGGCTGTGTTCTTTGCCTGTTCATAAGTTTTTGGGTCGCTAGCAAGTACTGCTCTTTTGATATGTGTGGGAAGCTTATCAATTGTAATAGACAACAGAATTGTGTCTCGGATGTTTACAATCTCTTTGGTAGGGAAACATTCACCAAATGTTATCTCCATGTTGTCAAAAAAAGTCAATATGTCATGTGTTTTGTAACTTATGTTATTTAATTTCTGCCAATGGTTGGCAATTGACACACCAGTGCCAAATCTCAAGGATAGATTTTTGATAATTTGCTCGAAAGTTTCGCCGGTATTTAGCCTAAGAGCGATTGCTGCCTGTGAACTTAATTTGGTATTTAATGCGAAAATCTTTTCTTCTTCCTTCCACTGGAAGAAATTGGCAATGTTATTAAATTTGGTGACAAATTCTGAAAAGGATTCCCCTTCTGCTCCACCAAATGTGGGAATTAAATTTAAAGCGTTAGTTAAATTTGATGACATACTTTCTAAATGTATACAATATCACAATCAAACATAAATACAAGATAAACGTTTCAATAATGAATAAATAAAGACAAATTATTTAAGTATAGCAATTATTATCGACAATCTTAATTTCACTTTTAATCGATGTATCATTCACTTTTTTTCTCTCTCTTTTTTTCTAAAGACTTACCTTTCTATAGGTATCTACCACATGCATTCATCGGATTGCCTAAGAAATATTATCACTCTTTTCTTTTTTACCACCTTAAAAAAAAACATATCATTTTTTTCTTTTTCTTTTAAATCACAATTTTGTTGCACTTCTGAAAAAAAAGGAATTTATTCTGCTTTTCGAAGACTCGGGAATCGACCTCCCGATGTCAACGTATACTTAACATAGCTGATGATATTTTGCATGTTTTTCTCCAGGAACGGTAAATATAACCTTTATTGCAGGCTTGGATGTCGACGGCACCATTTGTAATGGCCTGGCCGTAGGGCGCACTACTGTTGTGGTTCCCGCAAATCAAGGGAATCACAGCTGATGATGATCGTACTACGCATGGTCGCGGGGTGGCAGTGGAACATCTTCGGTCTTGTTTTGCGTTGTGTGATCGGTACTTGAACTAAAAGCTGAGAGGAGAATCGGTCGCTCGGGATGGGTGACTATCCCGGAAGTATAAGTAGACGGTGAGGGAGCTCATTCGAAGAATATCTTGAACTCACGGATATGGATTCTGGAAAACGGAAGTGGTGAATGCACTGCCTGGAGGAATTTGAAGAAAGATGAAAAACAACCACGGTTTTTAACTTAAATAGTTCTTTATTGAATTCCACATAATATATTCCAGAATCAGGATCATCTTCGTCCATTTATTACATGCAGTCAGGTTAGAACAAACGCTCTGACTACTAAACCGAAACTCGTTAACAAAATCTTCAAGGATCAAATCATAGGTTTGAAATAATCATCTCATCACTGTAATGACTCAGCTTGCTAAAAATCTTTAATTACATTTCGTTTAATTTAAAATATCAAGGAACTTTAGAATTCTTATCATGTTGCCCGCTAGGCAAATCGCGACCTACCCCGTCCATGTCGCGTCGCCAATTAAAACTAATCACCAAAAACAGATACAAGCATCTTTAATGTTATTACGCGTTCATGACGCAAAGAAAAAGAGTTCCAATGTTAAGGAATATGAAATGCGAATGCGAAGTACATGTACTAAAGCGCGGGACAAAACCCTACACCAAGGTTTACCGAAACTGGCGTTAAAGATCAAAAAGGGCCGAATACAGAAATGGCGCTTTATCAATTTGGAATAAATTTCAAAGAACAAGTTTTAGAATCGAAAGTAAATTAGAATTTGCGGTAAGTTAAATTTTGACCGAAAACAACTATTAAACGAGGGCAAGCATTTCACAACAATTCTAAACTTCGATATTTCAATTACATCCACCATTTTAAAAATGGCCGAATCATATTCAATGCGTAATATCATTAAAATGATGTATTTCAGATTACGTGTACCAAATCAGACCCTTGAAGTATCCAACTATTAAAATATATTATTAGAAAAAATATGTGGCAACACCTCATACTGCTGACGTCATTATAGATAATATCTAATTTTTAATAGCGTAATGAGAGTGTATCACTCATTTGGAGTTTGCCCAGCGGGTAGTGAAGAGGTCGTTCTGTGAGTTCTAATTTTCATTATTATTATTTTTATATACTTTTAGATTTATTTTTCAAAAATCACACACACACACTTAGAATGGTTGAATCCTGTTCACAAAACATAATTTCAGCTATGTATTACATTCATGTTTTTAAAGTTTGTGTATACATTTGTTTTTAGATACACAACACTTAAAATGGTCGAATCGTATTCATTGAACACAATTTGTGTGTTCATCCGTAATCAATTTGTTTTTAAACATTCGAAATCATTTCGTTATTATTATTATAAAAATCGTATTGATTTATTTAAAAAAAAAAAAAAAAAAATCCACTGAATACAATTTTAGCTAATTATTACATTCGTGTTTTTAAAGTTTGTGTATACATTTGTTTTTAGATACACAACACTTAAAATGGTCGAATCGTATTCATTGAACACAATTTGTGTGTTCATCCGTAATCAATTTGTTTTTAAACATTCGAAATCATTTCGTTATTATTATAAAAATCGTATTGATTTATTTTTAAAAAAAAAATCCACTGAATACAATTTTAGCTAATTATTACATTCGTGTTTTTAAAGTTTGTGTATACATTTGTTTTAAAAAATCATAATGTTATAATACACAGATTTATATTCACTCCGTAGCATTCTGTTTTAAAACGCACCCTTGCATCGCTATTCACCGAGCGATTCGAATGAACTTTAAAAAATAATCTAACTTCCACTGATAAGGTACACTTCGAAGTTAACTGCCTATAAAGCACGGGTGCTTTGGCACAGCGGTAAGACGCGCGGCTTCTAATCAGTTGGGCCCAAGATCGAATCCAGCTTCTGACAAGTGAAACATTAATTTCTTTTGGGAAAAAAAATGCCGATAGATGGCAGCACTTCATCAAAATTCGCCAGAGGGCGCTTTAACTACTTCACGCTGATAAGATCTTTCAGTCTGTCGCTGACCAGCAGAGAGGGAGGACGTGTGCTAAGGAGCTCCAAGGCGCGACACGTCATTTCCAGATTGTTCGATTGCGACATCCCTTGAAACTTCTTCCTCAGGTCAAGGGTCGGTCATCGATTGCGACATCCGTTGAAACTTCTTCCTCAGGTCAGTCAGCGATTGTGACACTCCCTCTCAAGACTCCGAGTGAAACTCACTCCGTATGAGTCATCATGCCTCTCTGAAAGACTTTCGCAATTGCCCTCTTCCGAAAGAGGCATCCGGTGCTGCACCACCTCACTAAACTTCCAAAAGAGGGGAGGGGGCACTGAGAGGCATCCTCCCTCCTGGGGGTCTCAAGACCCTCCAAGGAGCTTCCTCTCAAAAGAGGGAAGATACTCCAAAGAGGGAAGACACTCCAAAGAGGCATCCTCCCTCCCAAAGAGGATCCTCTCAAAGAGAGACCCTCCTCCCAAAGAGGGCCTCTCCTCTGGCACCGCACGGCACCGCCTCCCCTCTTTGGACTGGGACCGGCCTTTTATAACTACTTATAGACCACAATATCATCCCACTGTTCTACCGAAACTCCCAAATTTTTTAACGTTGACATACATTCTTGGGTGGTATACAATAAACTTTGAATACAATAAGCACTTTCCTTGGTTATCTTTGGTTGGGCAAAAAGTGCTTTCAATTGCGAATTAACTAACACTCTTTTGTTTTCGTACCGTTCAATGAGCGATTTCCATGCTATTTCATAGTTATCTTCGGTAATTGCAAAATGCTTAAGCAATTTCTCTGCTTCTCCAACTAAATGGATTTTCAAATAGTGGAGTTTTTGCACCTTAGATATCGACTCATTACTATGAATTATGGATACAAACATATCATGGAATGAAGTCCAATCTTCGTATTTACCAGAAAATTTAGACAATTCTATTCTTGGTAATCTTACATCATTATTAAAGTTTTAACTTGGAGTTCGCATACCCTGCACTGTTTCATTGTTTGAAGCTAAACTAAATTTAGAAACAAGAAATTCTTGGATTTCTGACTTATGGTTCATAAAGAAATCTTCTACCGTTGAGTAAAAATCGTCCGTAAAATAAGGATCGTCATTTCCAATTTCTTTGGATAAAATTATTTTACGGTGCGTAGTTTTGAACTCGATCCAGTATTCGGAAAAGTTGTTCAACCTTAAATTAAGGTACGATTCCGTTTTCCTATCTTTTGAATCCTTCTTATAATTTCTAATGAATCTTGCCATAGAATCATAGATTTCATGTTGTATTGTAATTAGTTCAGACATAGTTATTTCAACTTGGTTAAATTCAAAATATGTGTATCACACAAATGCACTATAAATTCAACGAACATAGTTTTTAACTATACTGACCTTAAGCTTTGCGACTTCTGGAGCCTTATAATTCCCATTTCGTTACCGAAATCCTTTAGGTGATTCAACTCTTGAATTCTTACTCCGATTCCGACGGACCATGTTTGTGCTTCACTTCCTACTTGAATTAAATAACAAGGAACAGAAGCCGTCATTAGGTAGACCATCTTTATTCTACACGCACACATATACAACAAGATTTACACTGTAACTACGCTCTACCTCTTCGTTCATTCCATACAATACATTCCATACTATTTGTTCGGCTGAAACAGCACAAATACATTTTTTTCTTCGTGACGTCATGCGTTGTCATGGTAACTTACAAAGATAAGAAAATTACAATATATGGCGTGTAGAATTCTCATGGTTGGCACCAAACAAGTACAGTTATTGCAAACTTTAGACTCCATCAAAAAGGGCAATGCTATAAAATCGTTTTCTCTATTTAAGTAAAATCAATGAATATTCTATTCATTTCACTTATATTCCAGACTCCAGAGTTAAATAATTTTGTATTAAAAAATTCAGCAATTCTTGTACAACTTGTCTTGTAATCGCTTGTTTTGTTTACATTTTGCATACGTAAAAATTAGGCTTCGTTGTAGAAATAATCAAAATTTAGTGATCATTTAAAATAAAAAATATTGTAATTGCGTAAGCACAAAATTTAGAAATACAGATAATATGCAAAAATAAAGCTGTTTTAGGACGGATGCAACACTAAATATAAATACAAGAATGATCAATCATGCATAAAGCATAGATTATAAAACACTATCCAACTGTAATTTTAACTAACATCTATAAATTACGATACATTCAGCGGCAATATTGTTTTAATTATCACAGAACTATAGTAATTTATTACTTTTCTTATATACATATAATGTATAAAAAAAGTGTTGTGACGGGATCGAAAATTCGAAGCTAAAAAAAAATAATTCTGTCTTCATAAACATTAAATTAAAAAATGGCTGTTTCTCAATTAGTACGCAATATTCTCCACCCTCAGCGTCCCTTGAAGAAGATATTCCAAAGTGGGAACATCTATCTATCATCAACTTATCAAACCTTCTCTTCTCTGGAGACTTAAATGCACATGGAAGAGATTGGGGTTACTCATCCAATGATGCAAGAGGTCTTCTCCTACAGGATTTTGTAGCTCAACATCAGCTAATACTCCTCAATGATCCACTCAGTACTCCAACGTTTGAAGCTTCGAGAGGGAAGGGATGACCTGACATCTCTCTATGCTCAGATAATGTATATAACAAAGTACAATCGTAGAAAGTCAATGAAACTCCCAGCTTGAGTGATCACAGGTATGTGATAATCACACTGACGGAAGACGTTGAGATAAAAACGAAAAGACGTTATAAAACAAAATTTCTGAACACACCTCTCTTAGGAGGCAGCTGTTACCACAGAAGATTCCCTTGAGTCCCTAATTGCAAGAAGCAACTACAGTCGATACCATAGAGAAATTTGTAGAAGAATTGACTGATCGTATCCAAGCAGCATGTGACAAGGCATATAAGAAGAAGAATATATCCCATGAACTAAAACTCAAGTGGTGGTCCACTCTTCTTTATCTTGTAAGCGAAATCGCTTGAAAGCTTTCTACAATAGACAAAAACACTATCCAACTGTATTTAATATGTAACAATACAAAAGGGAGGGAGCTGTATATAAAAAATCCATACTACAAGTAAAATCCGAGGCAAGGAAATAATTTTGCACAAAAACCAGTAAGAAGTATGGGGTAGCTTTTAAATTGGCCTACACCAAATCATTCACAACGGAAGAAGCTGCCTATGACATGGTACTGCAAGCAATAAATTTGGATCGAGAGAATATGTTACAACATCTTGCAGATTCTCTTTTCATTACGAAAAAACCAACCCTGACACATAGCACATTTTCTCGTATGACAGAAGAAAGCACTTCCGACAATTTCTCATGCTGTCTACCAGTAGCGGAAGTGAAAAGCTCACGTTATTCACTTAGCTCTAACAAGGCCCCCGGAATAGACAATATCGATATGCTATCTGAAAGAAGTGTTTAAAGTCATGCTAACAATGATAACAACATTGATGCATAAATGCATATCTATGGGATATTTCCCAAGAGTCTGGAAAATTGGAGAAGTCATTTTCTTTCTGAAGCCTAACAAGAACCCTACCCAGAAGCGCTCATATCAGCCGGTATGTCTTCTACCAACTTAAAAAGTATTAGAAAAAATCAAAAAGTCAAAAGTATTAGAAAAAATAATTCATAGGAGAATTCTTTCTAGAACTGAATAGTCTTATGAGCAAACATCAATATGGCTTCCGAGAGGGTCACTCTACTGAAACAGCGCTGGCATACGCCCTGTCATGCATAGAAGACAATATATCCGAAAGAAACTACATTGCCTTAGTATTATTTGATATACAAAGCGCATTTGATAACATGAACTGGTTCATCTTATTGAAACAAATACAAAAGATAAATTGTCCATATTATTTACAGAATATCATAAGTAATTATCTAGAAGATAGGGCAATTGACTTAATTAAGGAACAATTTGGAAAGATATTCAAGTCTACGGGGGATGTCCACAAGGCTCTTGCTCAGGACCCTTACTTTGGTCAATAATGGCTGATATTCTTAATAAATTCAGTATTTCAGGAACACAGCTTTTGGCGTACGCAGATGGCTTTATGCTGATATCAGGAGGCAGTTCACGTAGATTTCTGGAAGATACAACTAATGCCGGCATAGAAACATTTTCAGATCTTTGCGAGGAGCTCCAACTATCAATTTCATAAACAAAAACTTCAGCTTTAGTAATAGGAAAACCATCTCAATTAAAAAGGAAGCCTATCTCCAAGATTAAAGGTGTTAGCATACCAAGACCAAACCAAATCAAGTATCTTGGAATTATAATTGATAAGCATCTATCGTGGATTCTACACATAGAAAACCTGCGAACAAAGATTGGATGCCAAATTCATAATGTCAGAAGACTAGCACCATCTAGGTGGGGCATAAATTCGAAGATCTTAAAAACATGGTATCTATCCGTAACAGAAAGGATCCTGTGATATGCTGCGAGTTGTTGGGTCCTAAACTTGAACATCCATGCAAAGAGAAAACTAGAATCAGTTTAAAGGATAGCTCTTCTACAGATTTCAAGGGCTTATCGTACAACATCTACAGTAGCGCTACAAGTACCGGTATCCCCCCCAATAACATTGACAGCACAGAGAGAAGCTATCATAGCGCAAGTAACACGCCTAAAACAAACAGTATATTGGAATAATCTTTATTATGATCACAAGGATTAAGTATAAAAAAGGTTACCTGGTTAACAGACCAGGCAATAGGTAACATTCGCTTACACTTTGCAAAGTCATCACAAGAAATATCTAATTACATAGATATTTATACGGATGGCTCTATAACTGATTCTGGAACAGCAGCAACCTACTGTGCTTCTTACGATGGCATGTGTGTCCACAAGTGGTCAATTCGTCTGCACTATGAAAATAGCGTCTTCCAGGCAGAGCTAGCTGCTCGCAATAAAGGAAGCTGTATCTTGGGCTACCAAAAGTTTGCATAAGAATTTCATTATTTACTCCGACAGTCTATCGAGTATAGAAACTCTTAAACAATATCAAACGAAGAATCCGATAGCTCATCAAATTATAACTATCATAACCAACAGCATCCATCAAAATTTTTTTATTGGATGGGTTAAAGGTCACTCGGGTGTTCTGGGAAATTAAGTTGCAGACTGTTTAGCTTTTAAGGCGACGTCAGATAGCTCTGTTCGGAGTAAAATTTATCAGATCCCCATTCATCTCTAAGGTCACGTCTAAATATTAATGCCATAGAAGAGAGGCAACAGCAGTGGAATGAAAGGGGGAAAGTAAGAGAAACTTTCAACTATTTTCCCAGATTATCTCAAGAGCAACTGATTTGCAGCAGAGAATTGGTACAGTTTTTCTCAGGGCATGGCTGGTTCCCAACCTATCTTTACAAAATCCAAAAGAAAAACACCGAAAACTGTATTTGTTGTGAAATAGGATCTCCGAAACATTTCGTATTTGATTGCGAACTTACAAAGAACTATCACCTTAAAAGGCCCAGTAGACAACATGTGTCAATATTTGCCAAAAACCTTCGGGGTAATAGCTGGGCTAAACAGAGAATAAAATCTATAATTCAATTCAGAAAAATGAACATATCCTGTGAATTATTACTGGTAATCTCCAAACATTCACTCACTGTTTTTTGCATATTTATTTGCAGTACTTGTAAATTTTGTTATAAATATTGCAATCAAATTAATTTTAAATTCACATTTCTTTTAATTATTGCAAATATCATTGTTTGTTTGAGACCCAGACCGTCCGACCAACCAGAAAGGATATCATTGTATGTATCAATATAGTATTGAAAGCCATGTTAACCTGTGAGAGGTGTACGTATATGTTGTATATATAGTTCTGTATGTATGCTTGCATAAGTAGTTTTGTATATTCGTATATATTTTGTATATATATATATATATCTTTGAGAATTATTCGTGGCATTTTGTATATGTAATAACGAATTTTAGAAATATTTTTATATATATAGTTCCTCCCATTTGAAACAGTTCTGCACATAAGTGTTTATGGATGTGAAATATTTATGAAATACTATTTGTATCTAGTATAGACAAACATATTGTATATAATTGTTTATCATTTTTATCTTGGCATTAAGTTCTGATTTCTGGTATTGGCAGATATTCCTCCATCATAGGCTGTAATTACTGTAAACCTTCGGGTCGGTGCCTATAGGTGGTTAATCTGTTGATCTGTTGAAAATTCGAATTTCAGTTTTCGACGAGAGAGCAAGTTTCAAGCATCCCTGAATACGAATCAGACGCTTTTGAGATGATCTCTGTGTGTGTGTGTGCGAAAGTATGTATGTGTGTGTGTGTGTGTGTTAGTGAGTCAGTGGAGACGATAACTGACGAATAAATGAACTAATTCGAACGAAATTTGGTACAAAAATTACAATCCATGAATACTGGAAGCCTATTGTTTTTATACGCAATCGAATGTTCAGACCCACACCCCTAAATTTTCGAGTGAAATTTTGAAAAGATCATAAAAAAATTAAAACTTTTAAAGTTACGTAAATAGTCATTTCTTATGTAATTTTTCATTAGAAAATGATTGACACAAATTTTAGAACGCTAGCGAGAATCGTTCTTGAGATATTGCACATTTTTCAAAAAATTATAAAAAATCATATAAAATTAAAAAAAAAAAAATTCCTATTGTGAAATATGTTCACTTTTCATAAGTAATAGCATGCGTTAAATTCGGTGACATCATTCTCGTGGATCTAACTTGTTCCATTCATGAGAAAAGATGCTTTAGGTAATACTTTTGTATTTCAACGCCAATAGTCATTTATCTGCTATAAGAATAACTTATTTATCCGTCAGTAATGCTTGGCGAGATTTTGGCGACGAATTTGGCGAAATTTCGCCAACTTGGCGACTTTTTTAAATGTTGCCAAATTAACAAAAATCTCGCCAAATGGATGAAAATGACATTAAATCAATGAAAATGACGGCTCATTGACAAAAATTCAATATCTTTGAAAGAATATAAGTATCTACTGTAAGAATAATCTAGTTTTTTTACTGTAAAAGTAGTAAATTCATTGCATTATATAAGGAAAGTCATGTGCTGCCCACATCAGATTTTTTTACTTGAAAACTTTTTTACTTGAAAACTTCATCGAAAAAAATGAACCGTATTCAAATGATGTCATCGAAATATAAATCATCTGGCTCTCTATGTAAAAGCAATGGATATTTCGTTCATATCACTTTTATTCCAGTCTTCAGACCTAAATAATTTTGCGTGAAAAATATTCAGCAATTCTTATGCAACTCATCTTACAATTACGCTTTTGCTTTCTGCATCCATTAAAATTAGACTTTTTTGTAGAAATAATCAAAGTTTGATGATCATTTAAACTCAAAAATATTGGAATTGCGTTGGCCCAGAATATAGATGCACAGAAAATACGCAAAAATAAAGCGGTTTTAGGACAGGTGCAACACTAAATATAAATGCAAACGAACTTTAAAAAATACGATTTTTGCACTGGGAAAATAAGATGGATACCATATTTCATTTTGATGTGGATCGCGTGATCACTTCATATAATATGGTGTAATTATTATTTAATTTTATTTTAAGAAACTGAACATATTTTGCTGAATTTTTTTTTATATATTTTATGAAATAATATGAATATTTCCTAACATTTTCAAAGCAATTTGTGAATTCCAACTTTGCTTAAAAAATGTTTGAAAAATTAGATCCCATAGTAGTCCCATTAGGTTAATGTATTTCACTTTTTCAACCCGGGTTCAATCCAAAACTAATTAGGTGATATTATTCATTTACATTCCCATATGTCCCACAGACCGTCTCAATAACATATTAAAATTTCATTTTGATAAAATCATTTTTACAGCAGCTATTATGCGAACGGACAGAGATAGACAGAATGAACAAAGTCATAAACACCTTTCAACTATGTTGGAAAGTGCTAAAAATACTGATTTTAAGAATAAAATTACATTGAAAGATTGTTTGTTTCAATAAAAACTATTCTTTGTAAACGAATGAATATTATGGAGTTTAGAACTACGCATTATTTTATCAAATACAACAGAATAATTTAATACTACTGAAAAATTATTTTTTTTTTACAACTGCCCATTTTCTATCTTACTCGACCACAATTCTTTTTTAACCCTTATGCATTTTATGTCTCAGTTCCTAATTATATTTTGCAATTGTGCATTTTGTGTATCACTATATCCTAAAAATTCTAATAGTATTAAAGTATAAACACATAGGATTTATTATTTATTACATAATATTGGGTCTTTTACACCTCGAGGAAAACAAGCATATAACAAATCTTTATTTCCAACCAGTGACAACAAGTATTAAATTTTTATTGGCAGGTATTCTAGAACTGATGTCCAAAATTATCTATTATTATTTCCCCAATCAGTTGAGTATATCGGGTAAACACAATTTTCAAAACACTGGGCTTTGATACTTGCGCCTTTCCTGGAAATTGAAAATCTGTTGTAGAATGCTATTTCGTCAGAATTTGGCGCTATTTAGGAGACCACCTTTGGCTGTGTGGTGTACCATTTATGCAACAAATATCGCCATTGTGAACTTTCGTTCTCAAGTAGTTAAGTGCGGTTTACTTTTTGAAGATTTTTGTGAATGTCTTTAATCGTCTGCTCTTTTAAAGCGTTTTTATAAAAATTAATGTTAAAATTCATCATTCAAGGAATTTTAATTAGTTTTATTTTTAAATCTTTTAGTTTTCAATTTTCAATTTCTGCAAAAATATGAAGGGATTGTTTGCGCTGATATAAACTCAATTCAGGTGAGCATATAAGGTGTATAATATATTTTACAAAATGATTTAATTTCTCTGATATGTTTTGTATCATCTGAGTTGTACTATAATAGAAGAATCAATTTCTTTTTAAATACTATAAATACCTATAAATACCTATAAACACCTATAAATTGTTGAATATCTATAAATTGTTGAATATCTATAAATTTTTCAATATCTGCATAACTCTCAATCAGTATAAGACAACTTATTTTCACGGTCCACCAGATGATACGTGTCGGTATGAAGACTTCTAAATTTGGCGCTATTTAGGAGGTAAAAGGATTATAAAATCCAGTTGATCAAAATGTCAACTTGATAATATATCCAAAAGTGATTAACGATCTACAAGTTACAGACTTAAAATTACTGGAAAATGCTTCAACTATATCATTAGCGTTAACCAGATCAGCTCATTACTGCTGTAAAATAATTTGACCCTAAAAGTAACATTTTGTCTTTTTGATTTGCAAAACTGCAAAAATTCTCCGGGATTACAATTTAACATTTTATCATCATTAGAAATATATTTGTTATAAGTCTTTTTAATTTTTACTTTGATAATTTTCAAAGACTTTCATTCTTTGAACTAGGATCATTAAATCATTTATAACTTTTACCAAATCTTGCCTTTACCCTGCTATTACTAATTATATCAGAAGTAAAACAACCAGTATTAAACCATTTATTGTTTGAAGTTGTAAAAAAATTTCAATAGCTGGTATTTATAGTTGTTATTGATCAAAAATGTATTTCTTCGGAATGACAAGAAGCTAGAAGGGAGGGGGGGGGGGGAGGGAGAGGGTATAATCATTGATATCTACTTAACTACCAAACACTTTCAGCCCACGCCTATTAGTTGTGCATTTGCAATTTACCTCGAGCAAAATCATCCAAACATGCACCAATCTTAAATTTTGTTTAGATTGTGAGAATTCATTGAACGCTGGTAAAAAAAAATATCCAAACATCGTTTGTTATTCATTCTTAAGTATTGTCAAACAATGCATCATTAGACTAGGACTCAAATTCACCCCGGTTTTTCAAATTGGAGCAAAGGAAATCCGGTATGAGTTTTATAATAACTATACCTGGTCAGAAAAACGACATGTGAAATTACGATTGATGGATTAAGTGGTCGCGTATAGATCTTCCAAGGCAAGTACACCTGATGCAAATAAACATTTTATTTCAAATCCTGCAGACCCGTGTTTTTTTCTAACCAAGTACAAACACGGCCCTGCACCTTATATGACAGAAACAGTCACATGCATCAAATTTTATCCAGTCTTGACTTTGATATAGCATATATACAGAAAAATTACACGCTGAAATTTAAGTTAAGTTTATTAGTAAGACTATATACTTTCAGTTGTATTTGCAATTCATAAGATATTTATAGGGGAAGCAGTTCGACAGAGAATTCATTTAAAAAGTTAACAAGAATGATCAATCATGCATAACGTATTGATTATGAAATACTTTCCGACTGAAATGCAAATTTATTTAACAATTAGAAGATAGCATTTCATAAGGTATAAACTTCTGATGTAAATCTAATAGGTAAATCTAATAGATATATATATATGGTATATATATCTGATAGGTATATATATACGGTATATATATCTGATAGGTATATATATCTGATAGGTATATATATATCTAATAGGTATAGCCTGGGCGGCATGGTAATGTATAGGGAAAGTATTGGAATCATGCCGAAAATCGCAACTCGAGTTTTCGACGGATCCATACGTTTCGAGACCTCTAGAATATGAAAAAACTAGTTTTAGCGTGACGTCTGTGTGTATGTGTCTGTCTGTCTGTGCAGATTTTGTATCCACTCTAACTGAAAAACTAATGGACCGAATTTCATAAAATTTGGTAAGTCACTTGTAGGCGAGTCTGGTGCTGATTAGTTTTGGGTATGATTCGGGATAAAAGATCCCGCCTTTTTTTGCGAAATGGCTCGCAAAAGCTTGTATCCACTCTAGCTGAAAAACTAATGAACCGCATTTCACAAAATTCGGTAGATAAGTCACTTGTGGGATACCCTGGTGCTGATTAGATTTTGGTATAATTCGAAAAAAATAACCTGCCTTTTTCTGCAAAATGGCTGACAAAAATTGACAAAATCTAAAATAAATAACTACGTATGCTCAAATATATCCATTAAATGCTTGTTTAATACGTAATTTTTAAGAGAAGAAAATAATAAGTTTAACCCATTACACTAGGACTAGCCGTTCTCGAGATATTATAGTTTTTCTTATTTTTTCTACGTCACCTTTGAAAATAAGTCCAGTAATCAAATCAAAACGAAAATTGAATTAAAAGTGAATTAAATTTAATTAAAATAAAGAGAACGTGAATATAAGTCTGCAGGGAAAGTCATGTGCTGCCCACATCAGATTTTTTATTAGCAGTACTAGACTCTGATGCTAAATTTTATTAGCTGCTAATTTTAGAAAATGATATTTTTTTATTATTTTCAGTGTTCACCAGTTTCAATAAATGCAAATATTGAATATCTCACCGAGCTGTATATCATATGGAGTTATTACTCCCGATTCCTTAACATTAATGTAAAGTTTATCCCTGGGAGGAAGAAACATATTTCTTCTGCTTAAGCCAATTTATTCCGCGTAAGAGAATTGGTCAACTTTGGAAATAAGTTTTCGAGAGAGCCTACATTTAGTGTCCTATACTATTGACTGTCCTCTCCGTCCTTATTAACACTGCAAACGACTTTGAAGAAAATAAATATAAATACATCTGCTTACATACATTACAAATCGCTTTTTCTTATTTCCACTGTCTGAAAATAAATTCCAAATATATGCCTTTCTATTTAAGATTTAAAAAAAAAGAAACAAAGCATTATATGGAATTCCGTAAGCTGGTTATCCGTAGCTGACGATTAATAATCCGTTTTTCACGTCAACCTCTTCATCAGGGCAATACCAAGTAGACTGAATAAAATCGATCCAAACGCATAATTTTAACGACAACCCGGACGATGAATAAATTTTCAGCGAATCTTGCTATTACCGTTAACAAAATACTCTGTCTGTATCTTAGCGCCAAATTATTACCTGAGCAAAAACCTGATAATGCAATATTAATGCCAATAGGTGCGATAAATATCCCATCTGTAATTTCTGCTATCCCTCTTACACTAACATAACACTATGCTGCCCATTTTACGCGCCAACTTCTTCCTCAGAGCAAAAACACCGCGAGAAAGCGAAATATTATTTAAAAACCCTACCCCAGGGCCTTAAAAAAGCCGCAGAAAAACTTTCGAAATATTTTCGTTGATATTGAAAACCCATTTACGATTTTGCTAGCGTCTGACAACATGCCCATTAAGAAGTACACTGCTTCATGCCAAGCTTTTCGTTAGCAAAGCAGAAATACTTGAGAATTGAAATTGTAGTCCATATAAGTTTGAATGTGTGTAGTAGATTTTACAGGATGTAATGTAAGTTTTAAGTTGAACATCGTATACAGAAAGTTAAACTTTACATTTTCAGACACCTTGAAATCTAGAAATAATAGGATGGGTATATCCAAACGATTGAAGTTCTTCGCTGTCACAATCACTTTATTTCAAAAATAAAGATCTGAATCCGAAATCCAATTATACATCTTTGTAGTACTCTTAAAAGCTTACAAATTATTTCCTTACTATTTATAACCAGCATTTTCAATTTTCGTGATATAAGCATTACAAACATTAAAATGTTACATCTGCAACTTGATGAAATGATTACTTAAATCATGTACGAACTTTGTACAAAAAATTATTGAAACTGGATTTCCTGGAAAATTTTAGTTATTTATTGTTTCTATCTAATTTTTACAGTTTGGAAGATATATTAAGTGAAAGTAAGTAAAGTGATGCAAAACTTGAACAGACAAAAACTTGGACAAAAAATTGTTCAAAATATTGCAATTATTTTTGTGTATTCATAAATAATACCTTATTTCCGATTATATATAAATAATATATATAGTTTATATTAGTATAACGTTTTATAAGTCACAATTTTAAAACATAAACGCGGGATGTACGAAAAGGGTTGTACCGGGTTTTATTTCTTTAAATATTGTTCCTAAACATACTTTCTATTATATACTTGAAAATCTCAAGTAAGTAATATATTTGAAATTATACACATAGAAGTTTTCTTAAAATAATAAGCACAATTTCCTGGAAACAGTCTCAACTCCAATAGTAATTCAGGAAAATATTAATATACACTTCAAACATGGATCCTGTAAAGAAAATTACTATGATATTCTTTACGCCCTAATTCATACCATTAAAAATATTTCATTACTTCAGCCGCTCAATTTTCGGAAATCTGCTTAGTAATAATTTTCACTAAAAATCAAGTCCTAAATTTTCACAGAAAATCTTTAAAATCTCTAGATTTGCTAGCTAAAGTCTTGAATTTTAAGTCTGTAATGGAAGTTTAGACTGATTTTATACAGTTTAGGTTGTTTTCATAAAATTCTGCACCTTATAATTAGAAATTGTATAGTTGAAAATATACGTCTAGAATCAAATAGATAATGGGGGAAAAGGATAGAAATCTGTTGTGGTTAGCACATGCTATTCCCAACATAATGCAATGACTTTTACTTCTTTCGCAGATAAATAATGGTACACAAGATCCACGGCACAATGTTTTTGGCATTGAATTAACACGACGTAAATGGAAGTTGGGCGTTTTGGGATCTTATAAGTAGTACAGACGCATTCAACAGACGCAATATCATCGTCAAAATTCAATGGTCATTTAATTGATATTCCGTAAAACAAATAATTTTATGAATTCTCTAGCGTCAAAATACAAAACTATTATAAAAATGCAACTTTTTGTCGCAAATGGGATGAACTAATGGTGTTGACAGATTTGTTGCGTAACATTGCATGTAGAAAGTTAACCTATTAGTTGAGAGTTACTACATTTTAATTTTATTCAAATTTTTGTGGAAATTTTATTTAAAAAACGTACAGTATCTCGAGAACGGTTCATGCTAGAGCGGTTCATTAACGTTTTTGTTGTGTCACTCGTTTCCCAATGAAAAATTAGACCTTAATTTTTTTTATTTAACAGTACCGAAAGTCGTGATTTTGTAATGATTTTTCAAAAAATTTATTCGAAAGTTTTGCAATATCCCGAAGACGATCCATGCTAGTGTTATAAAGTTTGCGTTATGAATTTCCTAATGAAATATTACGTATGGAACGATTATTTTTTTATAATTATTGAAAATTTTGATTTTTGAATAAAAATTTCAAAAATTCATTTGTAAAATGGGACAGAGGGGGGGGGGGGGGAGAGAGTCTTCTGAACACTTGTACGTGTTTAAAATCATTAGGTCGCTAGTATTTACATATTGTAATAACCGTACTAGTGTGACTGCAGTGTCCATAGGGGCTGAAGGTGCCATTTCATGAAAAATCTATTTGGGACAATGAAATAAAAAATCTTATGTGGGCAGCACATGACTTTCCCTGCAGACTTATATCCACGTTCTCTTTATTTTAATTATATTTATTTCACTTTTAATTCAATTTTCGTTCTCATTCGGTAACCGAACTTATTTTCAAAGGTGGCGTAGAGAAAATACGAAAAACTAAAATATCTGGAGAACGGCTAGGTCTAATGTAATGGGGTTGGTGTTATTCTTTTCTTCGCTAAAAATTACATATTAAACAAGCATTTAATGGATATATTTGAACATACGTAGTTTTTTATTTTAGATTTTGACGATTTTTGCTTGCCATTTTGCAAAAAAAGGCAGGTTGTTTTTCTCCGACTCGTACCAAAATCTAATCAGCACCAAGGTGACCCACAAATGACTCATCTGCCGAATTTTGCGAAATTCGGTACATTAGTTTTTTAGTTAAAGTGAATACAAGTTATTGCGGGTCATTTCGCAAAAATGGGCGGGTTCTTTTATCCCGAATCGTACCCAAAACTAATCAGCACCAGACTCGCCCACAAGTGACTTACCTACTAAATTTTGTGAAATTCGGTCCATTAGTTTTTTAGTTACAGTGGATGCAAAATCTGCACAGACAGACAGACACACACACAGACACACACACAGATGTCACGCTAAAAATGGTTTTTTCGTATTCTAGAGGTCTTGAAACGTGCAGATCCGTCGAAAACTCGATTTGCGATTTTCGACATGATTCCAATACTTTCCCTATACATTACCATGTATTGCAGGGAAAGTAAAAAGAGACGATATTCTTTTTCTTCTTCTTTCTTTTTAGGAGTATTAAGATATGTTTTCTTTCTACCTAAACCGTCCGACTTACCCGAGAAGGGTGAGGAATTGTAGTTTGGAGTTTGGATAAACAGAAATAACCTAAAAATGACTTTCGGTACACAAAATCCCGTTTAAAGTATTATTTTACATTAGTATTTAAACTCGTCAAAGATTAGCCCTCTAAAAACTTTAGTTGAAACTTTTTAAGCATTTTGTTTGTTTAACAATGTATGGCGCTTAATAAGAATAATAATCGCCAGAAATAATCGCCTTAACCCATCAACGTATGTCATTTTAGCAAAACAGACTGCCCTATTTATTGAACGCAGGGCATATTTCAAACAATCTTTCATTTAGAAGTTAGGAATAACTTTATTATTTTTCATAAAAATGTTTAAATATTCATATTACTACATACCGTATAAATTAAACTATATACTATGGTACCAGTTTGAAAATCCGACGTTCGTTTGCCCGGCACAACCTATAATCCAACGTTTTTATGCTTTAAAAGCTTTTAAGAAGTAATGTACTATAATGGGATGCACAGTCATGCCCACTTTCCCTAATCCCACACAGTCTCCTATTATTCAATCTAGTAATCAGACATCATGCTGGTTTTTGTACGTCGAATTCACTTTGTAATGATGTCAAGAATATAAATGTTCAAAAGATGATTACTAATTACAAGTACACAAATTTATGAGTTCACACATTTGCACAATAAAATTAATATAAAAAAAATGTGATATGGGCAGCACATGATATTCCTTATATAATGCAATGAATTTACTTCTTTTACAGTTAAAGAAATGTTATTCTTATAGTAGATACTTATATTCTTTCCAAGATATTGAATTTTCTGCAATTAGTCGTCATTTTCATTGATTCGGCGTCATTTTTATTCATTTGGCGAGATTTTCGTTAACTTGGCAACTTTTAAAAATGTTGCCAAGTTGGCGGCATTCCGCTAAATTCATCGCCAAAATCTCGCCAACCGTTATGGATGAAGAAATAAGTTATTCTTGCAGCGGATAAATGACTATTGGCGTTCAAATACAAAAGTATTACTCAAAGCATCTTTTCTGGTGAACAGAAAGAGTTAGATCCACGAGAATGATGTCACCCAATTTATCGCATGATATTACATACGAAAAGTAAACATGTTTCTTAACAGTTAATATTTTTGTTTTAATTTATGGGATTTTTTGATAAATTTGTTTGAAAAATGTGCAATATATCGGGAACAGTTCATGCTAGCGTTCTAAAGTTTATGTTAATCGGTTTCTAAGGAAAAATTACATAAGAAATGTCTATTTGCGTAACTTTATTAAAGATTTTGATTTTTTGATGATTTTTTTCAAAATTTCACTCTAAAATTTAAGGAGATTCTGAACATTCGATTGTGTTTTAAAGCAATAGGCTTCCAGTATTCACGGATTGTGATTTTTGTACCAAATTTCATTCGAATCTCTCCATTCGTTCGTGAGATATCGTCTCCACAGACTCACTGACACACACACACACATATTTTCACACACACACACATACTTTCACACACACACGCACATACTTTCACACACACACACACACAGATATCACCTCAAAAATGTTTGATTCGTGATCAGGGATGCTTGAAACGTGCTTTCCCGTCAAAAACTCGAATTCGAATTTTCGCCTCCGTCACAATACTTTCCTTATACATTATGTATATAAGGAAAGTAATAAGGAAAATAAATGTATCATTCATTTCGTATGGAATTTTAGAAGACATTCCATGCACAGTGGATTGCCTTCTTGTCCATCCCATTTTTTACAAAATAATAGTAACTTACTAGAGCAATCATTTTGTGTATCTTTTATGCGAGAGATGATTCCTTCCGTTCAGTCTGACGATGTCACTAACTTTCTATCTAGACGTATAGCGGTTGTACATACAGGGCAATCACCAGAAATTTGCCTTCTATGTTGTACATACAGGGCAATCACCAGAAATTTGCCTTCTATGTTCTAACTTGAGATGAGGTATTGCCATCGCTCTGTGAGGATGACCTTGAAGATGCGTTAGCTTCTACTTCATTGTCGAAATCCCGGTCTACTTGAAGATCAATAGGTTCAAAGTTTCTTGGAACGGTTTTAACCAATGCAGCCTCGATTTCTTATCAGTAATATTATCTTCCTTCGTTAATTGGGAGATGGGTATATATCACTGTAATAACTGCATCATATTCTGTCGAAAACTTACATTCCAAAACTTCTTGTAAATTAGAGAAAATTCCGAATTTATAATAATAAGAATAATTAAAAATCGTTTTTTGAAGTGTATATATTTGAAAACTGAAACAGATTAATTGTAATCCGCATTTAGATGCGGATTACAATTAAGCAGTAACTCAATTTCAATACCGAGTATGATATGTCTTGAGTACAGAAATTCATACCCCCACGTACCCAGCTTCCTATTTATAGGACGCAACATTTAACAGGCAGTTTGAATAAAATAAGACATTTTTACCCATATACTTTTGTTGTTTTGAAGACATAATTGAAAAACAGCTTACAAGAAATAAATAAATGTATTTACCAAAATTTATTTCTTAAAAGTACAAAATATAACAAGAAATCGGGATTGAAAATTATCTGATGGTAATTTGTGCAAGACATAAAGTTAAAATAGCACCTTCGCAATAAAAGTTGTCTGAGAACATAAAAAGGGAGGTCAAAGTTGACGCCTGTTTACAATATCAACCTTGCGTTTTGGAAATATGACAGCTTGAAAAATTTGTTGTCCTATAAATAGAACGCTGGGTGCTAATGGGTTAATCGAAATTGGAACAGTTAGGTTCTGTCCTATGATAGGCAGTGTAAGTGTGCAAATTTTCAGTTTTCTGGGTCACTGGAGGGTGAGTCTGTTTAAAATCTTTTTGAACTCCCATTTCGTTTGCACCCTCCCCCCCCCTTTCCCGGCCTTCTCATTAAGCTTCTCTATGTCTTAGGATGAGTCGGTCGGTCTGGGCTTTCGACCCTCCCCCCCCCCTACGGGAAAGAAATCGAAAATCCGGTTCCATTAGAGTCTGTTCCCTAATGAAACGTAATTACTTTACGCTCCTTTAAACCTCTCCTCCATAGCGAAACACAAATTACAAACCTATACCTATTTCATAATCAATAAAACTCGTTATATTTTAAATCAAGAATATTATATTAAAAATTCCCACTAAGCGAGAGAAGAAAGAAAACCAAAGACATTAAATTTAATTTTCTCAGATGTATTGGCAGTATCGATAACTTACCGATATTTCTAAGAAAATGATGCAAAATATTGGATATTTCTGAAAAGACAGTAACGAATTCAGAGAATTACACAATCCGTAACGTTACTCCTTAAGACCCCCATATAAGCCTATCGGCAGTTTGGAGTACAGTCCAAGTGTACATCATTCTAGTCGCGACGGAGCTATCTAACACAATAGACTTGTTTTAGTAGTAGTCAGTTCAAGCAAATTTCACAGTCATGTATGTGACTTTATATGCATATGAACATGATGCGTTGCCTGGGTATAACTTGAGTACAATATAGAAGCTACGCTTGTTTCGTTTGCTTAGCTTTATTTTCATACGTTCATTATACGAATGAGCGAGAATTGAATACACTCAAACCTGTTTTTGTGCGGTCTTTTTTTGTGCGATTTTTTATTTGTGCGATTTTTTTTGTGCGATTCTTTTTGTGCGGTATATGAAAATTTCAATCAAATTAGAACATGACAGCAGATAAAATCCATGCAGGACTCCAATTTTGCCATAAATTAGAATGTCATTTTCTTGCAATCGATGCCAATTCTGAAAGAACTTCAAAATTCCAAAAGGAGCTTCAATCTTGTATATCTGGCCACCGAGACATATACAAGCGTCTAGTGAAACAACAGTCGTCGCAAAAACTGATCACCGACTACATGGTAACTGAAAAAAAGTCAACTCTAAACGAGTGCGAGGTAGTATCTTCAAGTGACGAAAGCGATTTTGAACCAGTTTACCACAAGAAAGTTCGCGTATTGTCAGACTACGAAGGATAATGGTTATACGTTTTGAAAAGTTTTGTATGTGTAAAATAAGTACATATATAAATAAAATACTTAAAAATGTTCGCATGTGTATTTTCTAAATCAGATTCCAAGTAGCTGCCAAGCCTCGTATCTTGATTTCGTTTAAAAAAGCAATTCCTAGTTATTTCGTAAGGTTTTGAGTTATTTTCTACGTGAGACTTTTTTTATACGGTCCCTTCACCGCATAAAAAAAATACTTTTTAATTGTGTTGCGAAAACTATTTTTTATAGCTACTCGTGAAGTTTTGTGTGATTTTTTTTTATGCGTTTTCTTTTATGCGGTCCCTATCCAGAGCACAAAAATAGGTTTGAGTGTAGTTATCAAGAACACAGATTCGCTTTTGAAAATTTACTAAGAATGCAAGCTTTTCAGTAAAATATGATAAAATATGAGTAAAATTTCGAATTTAAATTTTAGGAATTGAATCATTTGAGCTTAAGCTGTGAGTTTGTATATAAATTTTAGTTTTTAACACTTTACAACAAAGTTGAAAAGTGTTTATGACTTTGTTCATTCTGTCTGTCTGTCTGTCCGTTAGCACGATAACTGCCGTAAAAATGACTTAATCAAAATGAAATTTTAGTATGTTGTTCAGACGGTCTATAGGACCTATGGGAATATACATGAATAATATCACCCAGTTAGTTTTGGATTGAACCCGGGTTGAAAAAATGGAATACATTGAGCCCTATGGGACCTAATTTTTCAAGCATTTTTTAAGCGGATTTAAAATTCACAAATTGCTTCAAAAATTTTAGGCAATATTCAAATTGTTCCATAAAATATATAAAAAAAAATTCAGCGAAATATATTCAGTAGTTTTTTAAATAAAAATTAAAATAATAATAACACCTCTTATATGAAGCGATCACGTGTCCATGATCTGAAACGATCACATGACCCACTTCAAAATGATATATGGCATCCATCTTGTGTTAAAATCGTGATTTTTAAAGTTCTTTTTAATTCATATTGAGTGTTGTATCCGTCCTAAAACTACTTTATTTTTGCCTAAATTTTGTGCATCTACATACTGAAACAACGCAATGACAATATATTTCAGTTTAAATGCTCATTCAAATTTGATTATTTCTACTATTAAGCCTATTTTTCACCTATGTAAAATGTAAACAGCAAAATATGTAGAATGAGTTGTATTAGAATCGCTGTAATTCTTTAACACAAAATCATTTAGTCCATGGAGTCTGCTTAGCTGATATGAATGAAATATTCATTGATTTCAGAAAGAGAAGGACGATATTTTTCGATGTAGTTTTACGCATAGAGTTTCCTTACTTGTAGCTCCATGGTCTTAATTTTCAAATAAAATAAATTATTATAGTATTGTGATGAATGACATGAATGGGGGAATTATTTATGAATGAAATATTGCTTTTATAGAGAGAGCCAGGCGTGTTATTTTTTTATGACGTCATTTGAATGAATTTCAGTTGTTTTCGATGAAGTTTTCAAATATAATAAATTATCGTAGTATTATGATAATTTTAAAATTATTACCGAGGAATGTATCACATTTTAGAGATGTTTAAACCAGGCAATTTATACTTTAATGCTGTCATTTGAATGAAGTTAATTTTTTTCGATGAAGATTTAAGGTTTCAAATATAATAAATTTATGTAGTATTGTGATAAGTTTTAAAATATTACCGAGGAATGTATTGCATTTTAGACATGTTTAAATGAAATTGCATTGAAGTTGGAAAGTGTTTCATAATCAATGCTTTAAGCATGATTGATCTTTCTTGTTAAATATTAATAGCGCTTAATACAAGAATTATTTTGCTTGTGCTTAGCGGATTCTTACAGTTTTTACCACATTTATTCGATACCAAGTCGGACTCTCATAATATTTTAAAACGAATTTTCTTTCCGCTTAGATAAAGATAATAACAAATATAATTTATTTATACATTGTGGATTTTAAAGATTCCAATTAAGATTCTATCATTTTATCACATAGATCAAGCAAATTTTAGATATCTATAAATGCAGAATAAATTAAATCGGTTTATAGCACTATTCATCGGAGGAGTTCCGTTAAGAAACTTTTTTTTTATTTTTATTTTACCCAGTGCGCTATACAGAACAAGAACCGGCCTCAGGGTTTGGAATGTGTAAGCTGAAAAGCGCCAATCAAAACCAAGAACACTTGTTAACCAATCCAAGCCGTTACGGTTCCTGTTTGGTTAAAGTTCTAATGGACCATTCTTGCGTTTTTAACAATCCCAGCAAAATTCACTTGTGTATAAGTTTAAAGGAGTCACATCTAGTGACAACTAGACACTTTGTCTGCGCGAAGTGTGGATGGTAATGGATTCTTCTATATATGTAATATAGTTCTATATATGTATATAGTTCTCAAATCTAGTAATACCGAATAATCTTTCTTCGCAAGTTCGCATTGTGGTGTCGAACATCGGACTGACCGTTCTCAAGATAGTAGAGATTTCTTTCATTTTTGTTACGCCGCTTTCGGAAAAATTTCCAATTACCAAATAAAAACAAAAATTGAATTAAAAATGCAAATTTAGTGTTATTTTGTGCAATTAAACTCAGTCTAATGAATTATTGAAAAAATAAATGAAATATGAACTTGAATCTGCAGGGAAAGTCATGTTTTGAACAACCTGCCTTTTTTTACGAAATGGCCCGCCAAAATCGTCAAAATCTATAAACAAAGACTAAGTAGTGTATGCTCAAATGTATTTATTAAATTCTTGTTTTATACGCAATTTTTGACGAGGAAAAGAATATAACACATTGCATTATACTTTAGGACAAACCGTTCTCAAGATATTTGAGATTTCTTGAATTTTTGTTACGCCGATTTCGGAAAAAAGTCCAATTACCAAATAAAAACAAAAATTGAATTAAAAATGCAAATTTAGTATTATTTGGTACACAATCTAATAAATTATTAAAGATATAAAGAAAATATGAATTTGAGTCTGCAGGGAAAGTCATTTGCTGCCCACATTAGATTTTTTACTTTCACTGATGCATGATAATGTATAGGGAAAGTATTGGAATCATACCGAAAATCACATCTCGAGTTTTCGACGGATCTATGCGTTTTGAGACATGTAGAATACGAAAAAACCATTTTTAGCGGGACGTCTGTCTGTGTGTCTGTGTGTCTGTCTGTCTGTCTGTGCAGATTTTGTATCCACTCTAACTAAAAAAGTAATTGACCGAATTTTATAAAATTTGGTAGGTAAGTCACTTGTGGGCGAGTCTGGTGCTGTTTAGTTTTGGGTACGATTCGGGATAAAGGAATCCGCCTTTTTTTGCGAAATGGCCCGCAAAAGCCTGAATCCACTCTAGCTGAAAAACTAATAGACTGAATTTCACAAAATTTGTTAGATAAGTCGCTTGTGGGTCACCCTGGTGCTGATTGATTTTGGTACGATTCTAAAAAAAGAACCTGCCTTGTTTTCCAAAATGGTTCTCAAAAATCGTTAAAATCTAAAAATACTGATGTGGGCAGCAGATGACTTTCCCTGCAGACTTATATCCACTCTTTCTCTTTATTTTAATTAAATTTAATTCACTTTTAATTCAATTTTCGTTCTCGTTTGGTAACTGGACTTATTTTCAAAGGTGGCGTAGAGAAGAAACAAAAAAACTACAATATCTCGAGAATGGCTAGTCCTAGTGTAATGGGATTGGTCTTATTCTTTCCTTCCTTAAAAATTACGTATAAAACAAGCATTTAATCGTTATATTGAAGCATACGTAGTTTGTAATTTAGATTTTGACGATTTTTGCTGGGCATTTCGCAAAAAAAGGCAAGTTAATTTTTTCCGAAGCGTACCAAAATCTAATCAGCACCAGGGTGACCTACAAACGACTTATTTATCGAATTTTGGGAAATTCGGTCCATTAGTATTTCAGTTAGAGTGGATACAAAATCTGAACAGACAGACACACACACAGATGTCACGCTAAAAATAGTTGTTTCGTGTTCTAGAGGTCTCGAAACGTGTAGATCCGTCTAAAACTCGAGTTGCGATTTTCGGCATGATTCCAATACTTTCCCTATACATTAACATGTATTGCAGGGAAAGTGAAAAAAAAGGGTAAAATGTAAATTTCCACCACAATGGACTTTTTCACATTTTAGGATTTCGCCATCAAGTCAAATTTCAAAAATGTTCCGCGACACAAAAAGTTTGAAAATCACTGTTTCAGCGAGTCACCCCAATCTGTTGAATATTACACGATTGGCAAAACGTGTACTTTAATGAAAGTATTTTTTCCTTTTTTCGTAATCATTTGGAATAATTGCAATTGTATATTTTTTACTTTCCCTGCAATACATAGTAATGTATAGGGAAAGTATTGGAATCATGTCGAAAATCGCAAGTCGAGTATTCGACGGATCTACACGTTTCGAGACCTCTAGAATTCGAAAAATCCATTTTTAGCGTGACGTCTGTGTGTGTGTCTGTGTGTCGGTCTGTCTGTCTGTGCAGATTTTGTATCCACTCTAACTAAAAAACTAATGGACCGAATTTCAAAACATTTGGTAGGTAAGTCCCTTGTGGGCCAGTCTGGTGCTGATTAGTTTTGGCTACGAGTCGTGATGAAAGAACCCGCCTATTTTTGAGAAATAGCCCGCAAAAACTTGTATCCACTCTAACCAAAAAACTAATGGACCGAATTTCACAAAATTCGGCAGATGAGTCATTTGTGGGTCACCCTGGTGCTGATTAGAGTTTGGTATGATTCGGAAAAAAATAACCTGCCTTTTTTTGCAAAATGGCCAGCAAAAATCGTCAAAATCTAAACTAAAGAACTACGTATGTTCAAATATATCCATTAAATGCTTGTTTAATACGTAATTTTTAGAGAAGAAAAGAATAAGATCAACCCCATTACGTTAGGACTAGCCGTTCTCGAGATATTTTAGTTTTTCGTATTTTCTCTACGCCACATTTGAAAATAAGTCCGTTTACCGAATGAGAACGAAAATTGAATAAAAAGTGAAATAAATTTAATTAAAATAAAGAGAACGTGGATATAAGTCTGCAGGGCAGGGCATGGCATGTGCTGCCCACATCAGATTTTTTAATAAGTCGCACGGACGACGGTTCGAAAAGTAACGCGTACAATATGTACAGTTCAGGGCCTCCAACATTTTTCTGGGGCTCCCCCTGTAATAGGGAACACTTTCAATATTGTGATGTAAAGTATAAAATTGAAGTCCATAAGGACTTGCCCTATAAAGCAATAAATTACAGAACGTATCACAATTAAAATGCATTTTAGATCCATAGGAACTTGGTCCGTAAAATATTAATTATTAGCAATTTTACTCTTTCGCTCTCCACAGTCAACACCCCGGCGTGCGTTAAACTAGTCATTCAATATTACCAATTAAATAAGAAAGTAGAATGCCAAAATACATTGATAGATGTGTGCTCTGATAAACAAACAAATGCTATCCCAGACTGTGGCTCAACGAGAAAATACTTGGTGACAAGACTTGCAATTTGTTTGTCCATTCAACACCTATTACTTTCCCTGCAATACATGCTCATGTATAAGGAAAGTATTGGAATCATGTCGAAAATCGCAACTCGAGTTTTCGACGAATCTACACGTTTCGAGACTTCTAGAATACGAAAACACCATTTTTAACGTGACATCTGTGTGTGTGTCTGTGCAGATTTTGTATCCACTCTTAACTAAAAAACTAATGGACCGAATTTCATAAAATTTGATAGGTAAGTCACTTATGGGCGAATCTGGTGATGATTTGATTTAGGTATGACTCAGGATAAAAGAACCCGCCTTTTTTTTGCGAAATGGCCCGCGAAAATTTGTATCCACTGTAGTTGAAAAAGTAATGCACCGATTTTCACAAAATTCGATAGATAAGTCACTTGTGGGTCACTCTAGTGCTGATTAGATTTTGGTACGATTCGGAAAAAAATATCCTGCTTTTTTTTGCAAAATAGCCCGCAAAAATCGCCAAAATTTTAAATAAATACGTATGCTCAAATATACCCATTAAATGCTTGTTTAATACGTAATTTTTAACGAACAATAGAATAAGACCAACTGCATTGCACTAGCCGTTCTCGAGATATTTTAGTTTTTTCGTATTTTCTCTAAGCCACCTTTGAAAATAAGTCCAGTTATCAAATGAGAACGAAAATTGAATTAAAAGTGAATTAAATTTAATTAAAATAAAGAGAACGTGAATATAAGTGTGCAGGGAAAGTTATGTGCTGCCCACATCAGATTTTTTATTAGTCAAAAGCAACTGCAATAATTACTTCCCTCTGCGTCATCATGAGAAAATGTTTTTTTCTGCTTTCACTGTGATAAAGGCTAACCATTATCTATACTAAATGTTGAAGATGATCTCAGAGAGTTCCAATCAAATATATAAATCCAATAAATCATACTTTCAAACTTTCAAGTTCAAATTAATAATTTGAACTCTCAAATATTGTGTGTAGATTGTTAAAAGAGAGAAAAAAATAACTATGTTTATTTTTTCTTTCAATATATAAATATATAGATTCAGTCTCAATTTTCTAATTAGGACTATCAAACATTGTGTGTATATTCTTATTAATAGTATATTCTTGTTTCAATATCTCTTATTATTACTTGTTAAACGAAACATTTTGACTTTAATTGATATTTAACTAGTATTAGCGAATGTAAATTAAATGATTTTTAAAAATGTATATTTAATTATAGTTTGTTATCCCTTTTTACTTTCCTTATATACATAGCATAATGTATAAGGAAAGTATTATGACGGGGTAAAACATTCTAATTCTAATTTTCGACGGGAGAGCACTATTCAAGCATCCCTATCACGAATCGAACATTTTTGAGGTGCTGTCTGTGTGTGTGTGTGAAAGTATATGTTTGTGTGTGTGTGTGTGTGAAAGTATATGTTTGTGTGTATGAAAATATGTGTGTGTATGTGACAGTGCGCCTATGGAGACTATATCTCACTAACGAATGAGGCGATTCGAATGAAATTTGGTACAAAAATTACAATCCGTGAATACTGGAAGCCTATTGTTTTTAAACACAATCGAATGTTCAGAACCTCCTAAATTTTCGAGTGAAATTTTGAGTAAATCAACAAAAAATCAAAATCTTTAATAAAGTTAGGCAAATAGACTTTTCTTGTATAATATATCCTTAGAAAACGATAGACATAAACTTTAGAACGCTAGCATGAACCGTTCTCGAGACATTACACATTTTTCAAATAAATGTATCACAAAATCCAATAAATTAAAAGAATCTAATGTGGGCAGTAAGACTTTCCCTGCAGACTCAAATTCATATTTACATTATTTCTTTAATAATTCATTAGATTGAGTTTAATTGCACAAAATAACACAAAAGTTGCATCTTAATTCAATTTTTGTTTCTATTTGGTAATTGGACATTTTTTCGAAAGCGGCGTAACAAAAATGCAAATAATCTCAAATATATTGAGAGCGGTAAGTCGTAAAGCATAATGAAGTGTTGGAGTGTGTTCAAATTTTGTGAAACTCAGTCTATTAGTTTTTCAGCTAGAGTGGATTCAGGCTTTTGCGGGCCATTTCGCAAAAAAAGGCGGATTCCTTTATCCCGAATCGTACCCAAAACTAAACAGCACCAGACTCGCCCACAAGTGACTTACCTTCCAAATTTTATAAAATTCGGTCAATTAGTTTTTTAGATAGAGTGGATACAAAATCTGCACAGACAGACATACAGACACACAAACAGACAAACAGACAGACACACAGACAGACAGACACACCACAGAGAGAACACAAACAGACAGACGTCCCGCTAAAAATGGTTTTTTCGTATTCTACAGGTTTCAAAACGCATAGATCCGTCGAAAACTCGAGATGTGATTTTCGGTATGATTTCAATACTTTCCCTATACATTATCATGTATCAGTCAAAGTAAAAAATCTAATGTGGGCAGCAAATGACTTTCCCTGCAGACTCAAATTCATATTTTCTTTATATCTTTAATATTTCATTAGATTGTGTACCAAATAATACTAAATTTGCATTTTTAATTCAATTTTTGTTTTTATTTGGTAATTGGACATTTTTCCGAAATCGGCGTAACAAAAATTCAAGAAATCTCAAATATCTTGAGAACGGTTAGTCCTAAAGTATAAAAGAGTGTGTTATATTCTTTTCCTCGCCAAAAACTGCTTATTAAACAAGAAATTTATTGATACATTTGAGCATACATTACTTAGTCTTTTTTAGATTTTGGCGATTTTAGCGGGCCATTTCGTAAAAAGAGGCAGGTTGTTCATTTCTGAATCGTAGCAAAATCTAATCAGCACCAGAATACCCTACAAGTAACTTATCTAACAAATTTTGTAAAATTTGGTCAATTAGTATTTTAGCTAGAATGGATACATTAAATTTTTACGGGCAATTTCGCAAAAAAAGGCGGGTTCTGTTTTTACATATCCTACCAACAACTAATCATCACCAGGGTCTCACCCAAGTGACTTATAAAATTTTATGAAATTCGATCCATCAGTTTTTTAGTTAGAGTGGATACATACATTGCACGGACAGAGAGACAGACACACACACACACACACACACAGACGTCACGCTAAAAATAGATTTTTCGTATTCTAGAGGTCTCGAAACGTGTAGATCCGTCGAAAACTCGAGTTATGATTTTCGGTATGATTCCAATACTTTCCCTATACATTACCGTGTAATGCAGGGAAAGTAAAAAAAATATTAACTATTGGGAAACATATTCACTTTTTACATGTAATATCATGCGATAAAAATGATGACATCATTCTCGAGGATCTAGCTCGTTCCATTCATGAGAAAAGATACTTTGAATAATACTTTTGTATTTTAACGTCAATAGTAATTTATCTGCTATAAGAATAACTTATTTCTCGTCAATAAAGCTGGGCGAGATTTTGGATACGAATCTGGCGTAATTTCGCGAAATGGATAAAAATGACACCAAATCAATGAAAATAACGACTAATTGACGAAAATTCAATATCTTGGAAAGAATATAAGCATCTACTATAAGAATAATCTAATTTTACTTTTCCTGCGAGACATGATAATTTATACGGAAAGTATTGGAATCATACCGAAAATCGTAACTGGAGTTTTCGAGGGGTCTACATGTTTCGGGACCTCTAGAATACGATAAAATCATTTTTAGAGTGACGTCAGTGTGTGTGTCTGTCTGTCTGTCTGTGTGTGTGTCTGTGAAGATTTTGTGTCCACTCTAACTAAAAACTAATTGACCGAATTTCATAAAATTTGGTAGGTATGTCACTTGTGGGCAAATCTGGTGCTGATTAGTATTGGGTACGATTCGGGATAAAAGAACCTTTTTTTGCGAAGTGGCCCGTAAAAATTGCCTGTATCCACTCTAGATGAAAATCTAATTTACAGAATTCACAAAATTAGGTAGATAAGACGCTTATAGGTCACCCTGGTGCTGATTAGATTTTGGTACGATTCGGAGAAAAGTAGGCTGCTTTTTTTGCATAATAGCCCACAAAAATCGTCAAAATCTAAAATGAAAACTACGTATTCTCAAATATATCCTTTAAATGCTCGTTTTATGCGCAATTATTAACGAAAAAATCTGATGTGGGCAACACATGACTTTCCTTATATAATGCAATGAATTAACTACTTTTACATTTAAAAAAAATGTTATTCTTATAGTAGACACTTATATTCTTTCCAAGATATTGAATTTTCTTCAATTATTCGTCATTTTCAATGATTTAGCGTCATTTTTATCAATTTGGAGAGATTTTTTGTTAATTTGGCAACAACTAAAAATGTCGCAGAGTTGGCGACATTCCGCCCAATTCATCGTCAAAATCTCGCGAAGCGTTATGGACTGAGAAATAAGTTATTCTTATAGCAACTAAATGACTATTGGCGTTCAAATACAAAATATTACTCAAAGTATATTTTTTCATGAGTAGAACGAGCTAGGTCCACGAGAATGATGTCACCCAATTTATCGCATGGTATTACATATAAAAAGTGAACATGTTTCTCAATAGGAAATATTTTTTTTTTATTTTATATAACTTTTTGTTAATTTTTTTTGAAAAATGTGCAATATCTCGAGAACGATTTATGTTAGCGTTCTAAAATTTATGTCAATCGTTTTCTAATGAAAAATTACATAAGAAATGTCTATTTACGTGACTTTATTAGCAGTTTTGATTTTTTCGAAAATTTAGGGGGGGGGGGGGGGTCTGAACATTCGATTGCGTATAAAAACAATAGGCTTCCAGTGTTTACGGATTGTGATTTTTGTACCAAATTTCGTTCGAATCGGTCCATTCGTTCGTCAGTTATCGTCTCCACAGACTCACTGACACACACACACATACACACACACATGCAGACATCATTTCAAAAATGTTTGATTCGTGATCAGGGATGCTTGAAACGTGCTCTCCCGTCGAAAACTCGAATTCGAATTTTCGACCCCGTCCCAATACTTTCCTTATACATTATGTATATAAGGAAAGTAATATGTTTACTTAACTACCAGTAAATTTTATAAGCGTCATAATAGCTAATCTTAAGAAAAGAAGCATTATTTCATTAATAGGTCCGAAATTGTGCTTATTTTATGACTGCTTTGTTTCATATCGATCAAAAATAATCATTGAATTGTTCTATCTCGGTTGAATTCGGATAGTGTTGTTGTTGAAACCCAGACCGTCCGACCTACCAGAAAGGTGTAAGGTAACTGTTTGGACGGTCGGGAAGTGCCACCCAATTTAGACCGGAACCCAGTGGGGGAGGCATCCACAGGGACCGTACCCTCCTTCCCCTACCACCAACCTCTCGGAAGGACTTTCGGACCCGCATGTTTAACGTGATCGTACTCCGCATGAACACGGCGGCAGTTTTGGCAGTGGCTGGAATCGAACCCGGGCCTACCGAGTGCAACTCCAGCGCGCTAACCAATGGGCTACCGCGCCCCGAATTTGGATAGTGTTGTTGTTGTTGAAACCCAGACCGTCCGACCTACCAGAAAGGTGTAAGGTAACTGTTTGGACGGTCGGGAAGTGCCATCCATTTTAGACCGGAACCCAGTGGGGGAGGCATCCACAGGGACCGTACCCTCCTTCCCCTACCACCAACCTCTCGGAAGGACTTTCGGACCCGCATGTTTAACGTGATCGTACTCCGCATGAACACGGCGGCAGTTTTGGCAGTGGCTGGAATCGAACCCGGGCCTACCGAGTGCAACTCCAGCGCGCTAACCAATGGGCTACCGCGCCCCGAATTCGGATAGTGTGAAAGCCCCAGGCCGTCCGGCTCGTCCAGAGGACTTAGAGCAGCGAGATGGACGACCGGGAATTCGGATAGTGTGAATGAATTCGGATAGTGTGAATGAATTCCTATTGAGTTGATTTGGACGATTGATTTTAATTGTCTCAATTGAAGAAAAATCAAGTGACAATAGATTCTATTCGAATCATTTAGTTATGTCGTATACTCGAGAACGGTTTGTCCTCGGTTAATGGGATTTCTCCTTTAGTCATCAAAAAAACTACATATTAAGAAAATATTTCAGAATATTTAGTCTTTTATTTCAGATTTCAATATTTTTACTTTCCCTACAATACACGGTAATGTATAGGGAAAGTATTGGAATCATGTCGAAAATCGCAACTCGAGTTTTCGACGAATCTACACGTTTCAAGACCTCTAGAATACGAAAAAACCATTTTTAGCGTGACGTCTGTGTGTGTGTGTCTGTGTGTCTGTGTGTGTGTGTCTGTGTGTCTGTCTGTCTGTCTGTGTGTTTGTGTGTCTGTCTGTGCAGATTTTGTATCCACTGTAACTAAAAACTAATGGACCGAATTTCACAAAATGTGGTAGGTAAGTCACTTGTGAGCGAGTCTGGTGCTGATTAGTTTTGGGTACGATTCGGGATAAAAGAACCCGCCTATTTTTGCGAAATGGCCCGTAAAAGCGTGTATCCACTCAAACTAAAAAACTAATGGACCGAATTTAACAAAATTCGGCAGATGAGTCATTTGTGGATCACCCTGGTGCTGATTAGATTTTGGTATAATTCGGAAAGAAATAACCTGCCTTTTTTTGCAAAATGGACCGCAAAAATCGTCAAAATCTAAACTAAAGAACTACGTATGCTCAAATATATCCATTAAATGCTTGTTTAATACGTAATTTTTAGCGGAGAAAAGAATAAGACCAACCCCCATCACATTAGGACTAGCCGTTCTCGAGATATTTTAGTTTTTCGTATTTTCTCTACGCCACCTTTGAAAATAAGTCCGGTTACCGAATGAGAACGAAAATTGAATTGAAAGTGAAATAAATTTAATTTAAATAAAGAGAACGTGGATATGTGTCTGCAGGGAAAGTCACGTGCTGCCCACATCAGATTTTTTTGTTTTGCTGCCCATTTTGAGAAGAAAAATATAATCTGGATTGTAGAAGATTGTAATCATCACCAGAATAACCCACGAATAACTTATTTACCAAATTTTGGGAAAATTCGTCGAATAGTTTCTGAACTAGAGTGGATAAATTCATTGCATAGACACACACAGAAAGACACACAGACGTCATGCTAAAAATGGTAAATTCGTATTCCAGAATGCTCGAAAAATGCAGATCCGTCGAATACTCGAGTTCTAATTTTCGACAAGATTTGAATTTAGAAAAAGTCATATGCAGCACATATCAAACTTTCTTTATTCCCGTCGTTTTCACGAATATTTTTTTTATATATATCTGTGTCATGTGTCAGGAAACATATCATGGAATCTATTTAATTTCGGCATAAAAATAGCAAAGCATCGGTTTTAAAAGTTTCTTAGAGAAGATATTTTTTGTTTCGCCTCCTCTGAAAACGATTGATTTAGATTTTTCTTTGCTATATTTTCCGTAAATCAGTAAATAACTTGCTGAAATGTTTTGGTTTTTGAATTCGCCACGAAAGTAATATTCGCCAATTTCTATTTGAAAAAATCTGATGTGGGCAGAACATGACTTTCATTATATAATGCAATGAATTTACTACTTTTACAGGAAAAGAAATAGGTTATTCTTATAGTAGATACTTATATTCTTTCCAAGATATTGAATTTTCGTCAATGAGTCGGTATTTTCATTGATTTACCGTCTTTTCATCCATTAGGCGAGATTTTCGTTAATTTGGCTATATTTAAATAAGTCGCCAAGTTGGCGACATTCCGTCAAATTAGTCGCCGAAATCTCGTCAAGCGTTATGGAAGGAGAAATAAGTTATTCTTATAGCAGATAAATCACTATTGACGTTCAAATACAAAATTATTACTCAAAATATCTTTTTTATGAATGGAACGAGCTAAATCCCCGAGAATGATGTCACCCAATTTATCGCATGATATTGCATATGAAAAATGAACTTGTTTCTTAGCAGTTAATAATTTTATTAATTTATGGGATTTTTTGACACATTTATTTGAAAAATGTGCAATATCTCGAGAAGGGTTCGTGTTAGCGTTTATGGCAATCGTTTTCTAAGGAAAAATTATATAAGAAATGTCTATTTGTATAACTTTATTAAAGGTTTGGATTTTTTGATGATTTTTTTTTTAATTTCAATCGAAAATTTAGGGGGGTTGTGAACATTCGGTTGTGTTTAAAAACAATTGGCTTCCAGTATTCACGGATTGTAATTTTTGTACAAAATTTCATTCGATTCGTTTCATTCGTTCGTGAGATATAGTCTCCACAGACTCACTGACACACACACACACATCACCTCAAAAATGTTCGATTCGTGATCAGGGATAGTTGAAACGTGCTCTCCCGTCGATCGAAAACTCTTATTCGAATTTTCGACCCCATCACAATACTTTCCTTATACATTATACTATGTATATAAGGAAAGCAATACTTTTATTGAAGAAATGGCATTTAAAAATGTGTCATTTCGTAGAGACTGTTGAACAGAGAGGTATCTGAAAAAATTGTGAGCTACTGCTTGCACTGACCTCTACTCTTAACTGGACAGATTATATCCAGTTGTGGGCGGAGGATTTTTTCACTGAAATTAAGAGCCGTCATACTTGGTCCCAACTACTTTTCCCATTATTCCACCAAGGTCCAGAAGAAGTTATTTAGAAGAATGTTATAATTAATGTCACTCAAGCTTCATTAATATAAAGTTGGGTTATGACCCCGGCAACCAATCAAAAACTTGTCAGCCTGACATCGACGAAAGTAGCATTTCGTCATTCGTGATGTCACGGACAGGGAGAGTTGTTGCCAACACACGGTAAGTTCTCCCATAATGGCAATTAAAAATTGTTTATTAATTTTGAAGTGGCAATATCCGGACGTGAACAACCTGTGCAGAGAGTTTTAATTGTTCTGTGCTCACCTTTCTCAGTGACGTCCAAAGACATTCTCGATCTCTTCAGAGAGTCCGAGAACAAAATGCGCGCTTTTGCTATTCCAATGACATCATATGTTCAGAGCCAGAATAAAAAAATCTGATGTGGGCAGCACATGACTTTCCCTGCAGACTTTTATTCACGTTCTCTTTATTTTATTTACATTTAATTCACTTTTAGTTCAATTTTCGTTCTCATTTGATAACTGGACTTCTTTTCAAAGGTGGCGTAGAGAAAATACGAAAAAACTAAAATATCTCGAGAACGGCTAGTCCAAATGTAATGGTGTTGGTCTTATTCCTTTCATCATTAGAAATTACGTATAGAACAAGCATTTAATGGATATATTTCATCATACGTAGTTTTTTATTTTAAATTTTGTCGATTTTTGCGGGCCATTTTGCAAAAAAAGGCAGGTTATTTTTTTCAGAATCGTACCAAAATCTGATCAGCACCAAGATGACCCACAAGCCTCTTATCTACCAAATTTTGTGAAATTCAGTTCGTTAGATTTTTCGCTAGAGTGGATACAAACTTTTGCGGGCCATTTCGCAAAAATAGGCGGGTTCTTTTATCCCGAATCGTACCCAAAACTAATCAGCACCAGATTCTCTCACAAGTGACTTACCTATCAAATTTTGTGAAATTCGGTCAATTACTTTTTAGTTAGAGTGGATACAAAATCTGCACAGACAGATAGACAGACACACAGACAGACAGACACACAGACAGACAGACACACACACAGACGTCACGCTAAAAATAGTTTTTTCGTATTCTAGAGGTCTCGAAACGTGTAGATCCGTCGAAAACTCGACTTGCGATGTTCGACATGATTCCAATACTTTCCCTATACATTACCATGTATTGCAGGGAAAGTAAAAATCTGATGTGGGCAGCACATGACTTTCCCTGCAGACTTATATTCACGTTCTCTTTATTTAATTAAATTTATTTCACTTTTAATTCAATTTTCGTTCTCATTCGGTAACCGGACTTATTTTCAAAGGTGGCGTAGAGAAAATAAGAAAAACTAAAATATCTCGAGAACGGCTAGTCCTTGTGTAATGGGGTTGGTCTTATTCTTTTCGTTGTTAAAAAATACGTTTTAAACGAGCATTCATTGGATATATTTGAGTATACCTAGTTCTTTAATTTAGATTTTGACGATTTTTGCGGGCCATTTTGCAAAAAAAGGCAGGTTATTTTTTTCCGAATCGTACCAAAATCTAATCAGCACCAGAGTATCCAGAAGTGACTCATCCGCCGAATTTTGTGAAATTCGGTCTATTAGTTTTTCAGTTAGAGTGGATACAAGCTTTTGCGGACCATTTCGCAAAAATAGGCGGGTTCTTTTATCCCGAATCTTATCCAAAACAATTCAGCACCAGGCTCGATTACAAGTGACTTACTTACCAAATTTTAGAAATTCGGTCCATTAGTTTTTTAGTTACAGTGGATACAAAATCTGCACAGACAGACAGACAGACAGACAGACGGACAGACACACAGACAGACAGACACACAGACACACACACACAGACACATACACAGACGTCACGCTTAAAATGGTTTTTTCGTATTCTAGAGGTCTCGAAACGTGTAGATCCGTCGAAAACTCGAGTTGTGATTTTCGGTATGATTCCAATACTTTCCCTATACATTACCATGTATTGCAGGGAAAGTAAAAATGAAATCAATCATGCCCTGGATGACCCTCCTCCCCCCTCCCCTGAAGTTACCACAGACCTTACCTGTATGATCTAGTGATGGTACTTACAGAGGGCACTAATTCCGGCCATAACTGACCTAAGAGGAAGGAAAAAAGTAATCCCATCCTCCCAGTGACTGACTTTATACTTTCCCTGCAATACATGGTAATGTATAGGGAAAGTATTGGAATCATGCCGAAAATCGCAACTCGAGTTTTCGACGGATCTACACGTTTCGAGATCTCTTGAATACGAAAAAACTATCTTTAACGTGACGCCTGTGTGTCTGTCTGTGCAATGTATGTATCCACTCTAACTCAATAACTAATGGACCGAATTTTATAAAATTTGATAGGTTAGTCACTTGGGTATGACCCTGGTTCTGATTGGTTTTTGGTACGATTTGGGATAAAAAAAAACTCGCCTTTTTTTGAGAAATGGCCAGCAAAAATTGCCTGTATCCACTGTAGCTGAAAAACTAATGGATTGAATTTCACAAAAATCGGTAGATAAGTCACTTGTGGGGCACCCTGGTGATGATTAGATTTTGGTACGATTCGGAAAAAAATAACCTGCCTTTATTTGCAAAATGGCCCGCAAAAATCGTCAAAATCTAAAATAAAAAACTACGTAGGCTCAAATATATCCATCAAATGCTTGTTTTATACGTAATTTTTAACGAAGAATAGAATAAGGTCAATCTCATTACACTAGGACTAGCCGTTCTCGAGATATTTCAATTTTTTTCTCACGCCACCTTTGAAAATGAGTCCAGTTACCAAATGAGAACGAAAATTGAATTAAAATGAATTAAATTTAATTAAAATAAAGAGAACGCATATATAAGTCTGCAGGGAAAGTCATGTGCTGCCCACATCAGATTTTTTTAAATGGCTCTACGCATATGATGTCACGGCAATACCGAACTCTCGCATTTTGTTTTTGGATTCTCGGGAGAGACTGCACTTGTTGATTGCAACTGCTATTTTACTGCGCCGACGTTATTAAATCTCTTTAGACATCACTGGGGAAGGCGTGAACAGCACAATTTAAAATTTCTGCGCAAATTATTTACGTCTGGATATTGCTACTTCAAAATTAATAAACAATTTTTTAATTGTAACAATGCGAAAATTTGCAGTGTTTTGACAACTGCTCTCAAAGTCCTCCCTGGTCCGTGGCGTCACAAATAACGAAATGCTGGGTGGAGCAATAAGGATAATGCCGGTTTTTCCGTAGCGAACATCTCAAAGCTATTTCGCAGTTAAGTCAAGTCAACGAAATGCTATGTTCGTCCACGTTGAGCTGATAACCTTTTAATTAGTTGCCGGGCTGACTGCCCAGCCTCGTCTTAAATAATATTGTAGGAGTTGTTGAATTTAGTGTTGTAGAATTTTGTGACATGTGTTATCTTGTTTTCCTAACTTAAAATAGCTGGTCGTAGCAAAGACTGTAAAGAGTTGAGAAAAGGAATAGCAAAACGTCATTGGAAAGTTCTTCGTTTGTTAGTCGTTCGGCTCTCCGTGGTGGTGTAAATCGTTCATCTGTTTTGATACGTGAAGTAACCCGAAGTGTTTTAGGAAAATATTATTTATGATGCTATCAACGACACCGATCATGCAAAATAAAAATTAGCTAGGTGTATGGATGTTGGGAATGCTTTGAATCGCCAAGTACATAATCTTTACGATTTCGGTGGTGAAGTGCAGTAATATCCAGCCTTCCACGAAGCTCTTGTATGTCGTCATTTATTTTATTGGACTTTTAATGCATCTTTTAATCCTTCGACTGACGGTACGATTTGAACAATACTTAATTTTAAATTCTTTTATTGTAACTGTTAACTATATAGTTCTATACGTGGGATCTTGGTATTCTTTTATTGAATTTTTAATGCAGATTTTCATCATCTAACGAACGGTATGATTAAATCAATACTTGATTTTAAATTCTTTCATTGTAATTGCTAACCATTTAGTTCTGTAAGTGGGATATTGACATTCATTTGTTGAGATTCTGATGCATATTTTCATCCTCTGACGAACGGCACGATTAAACCAATACTTGGTTTTAAATTCTTTTATTGTAACTGTTAATTATTTAGTTCCGTAAGTGGGGATGTTGATATTTGTTCTTTTATTGTATTTTAAATGCATAGTTTCATGTTTTGAGGACCGGTATGATGCAATCAATACTTGATTTTAAATTCTTTTATTGCAACTGTTCACTATTTAAATCAATAAGTTGAAATTTGTAAAGTTGTCATATCTGACTTTCGTATCTCTGATTTAATTTGCGCAATAAATTCTTCTATTTGATTTTATTTACTGTTGGTTTAGTGTTTATGTATATACTTTTCTTGTTGATTTTACTTTGTTCTATTTCAATGTTTCTGAATGTACTTTTTACTTTCCTTATATACATAATGTATAAGGAAAGTATTGTGACGGGGTCGAAAATTCGAATTTGAGTTTTCGACAGGAGAGCACGTTTCAAGCATCCCTGATCACGAATCAAACATTTTTGAGGTGATGTCTGTGTATGCGGGTGAAAGTATGTATGTGTGTGTGAAAATATGTGAGTGTGTGTGTGAAAATATGTGTGTGTGTGTGAAAATATGTGTGTGTGTGTGTGTGTGTCAGTGAGTCTGTGAAGATGACATCTCACGAACGAATGGAGCGATTTGAATGAAATTTGGTACAAAAATCACAATCCGTGAATACTAGAAGACTATTGTTTTTAAACGTAATCGAATGTTCAGAACCCCCTAAATTTTTGAGTGAAATTTTGAAAATATCATCAAAAAATCAAAACCCTTAATAAAGTTATGCAAATAGATATTTTTTATGCAATTTTTCCTTTGAAAATGATTGACATAAACTTTAGAATGCTAGCATGAACCATTCTCGAGATATTGCACATTTTTCAAATAAATTTATCAAAAAATCCCATAAATTAAAAAAATATTAACTGTTGAGAAACATATTCCCTTTTCATAAAAAACATCATGCAACAAATTGGGTGACATCATTCTCGTAGATCTAGCTCGTTCCATTCATGAAAAAAGATACTTTGAGTAATACTTGTGTATTTGAACTCCAATAGTCATTTATCTGCTATAAGAATAACTTATTTCTCCGTCATTAAAGCTTTGCGAAATTTTGGTTACGAATTTGGCGAAATGTCGCCAACTTGGCGACTTTTTGAAATGCTGCAAAATTAACGAAAATCTCGCCAAATGGATAAAAATGACGCTAAATCAATGAAAATGACGACTAACTGATGAAAATTCAATATCTTCGAAAGAATATAAGTATCTACTATAAGAAAAACCTTTTTACTTTCCATATATATACATAATGTATAAGGAAAGTATTGTGACGGGGTCGAAAATTCGAATTCGAGTTTTCAACGAAAGAGCACGTTTCAAGCATCCCTGATCACGAATCAAACATTGTTGAAGTGACGTCTCTCTCTCTCTCTCTCTGTGTGTGTGTGTGTGTGTGAAAGTATGTGTGTGTGCGTGTGTCAGTGAGTCTGTGGAGACGATAACTAACTAACGAATGGACCGATTCGAACGAATTTTTGTACAAAATTCACAATCCGTAAACACTGGAAGTCTATTGTTTTTAAACGTAATCGAATGTTCAGAACCCCCCCCCCCTAAATTTTCGAGTGAAATTTTGAAAAAATCATCAAAAAATTAAAACTGCTAATAAAGTTACGCAAATAGACATTTCTTATGTAATGTTTCATTAGAAAATGATTGACATAAATTTTAGAACGCTAACATGAACCGTTCTCGTGATATTGCACATTTTTCAAATAAATTATCAAAAAATCGTATAAAGTGAAATACATATTAACTGTTGAGAAATATGTTCACTTTTCATATGTAATATCATGCGATAAATTTAGTGACCTCATTCTCGTAGATCCAGCTCCTTCCATTCACGAGAAATGATACTTTGAGTAACACCTTTGTATGTGAACGCCAGTAGTCATTTATCTGCTATAAGAATACCTTATTTCTTCGTCCATAACGCTTGGCAAGATTTTGGCGACAAATTTGATGGAATGTCGCCAACTTGACGACTTTTTTAAATGTTACCAAATTAACGAAAATCTTGCCAAATGGATAAAAAGGACGCTAAATCAATGAAAATGACGACTAATTGATGAAAATTCAATATCTTGCCAATAATATAAGTATCTAATATAAGAATAGCCTTTTTTTACTGTAAAAGTATAAATTTATTGCATTATATAAGGAAAGTCATATGCTGCCCACATCAGATTTTTTTTGTTTATAGCTATTGTGACTGTATCTCTAGTACTGTATTAAGAAACTTGTTCAGCATTGATTGTCTAAATGTATTTAGGAAACTGTCACTAGTTATATTTTTTTTACAAACTTTTAAATAATTTCTTTGATTGTCCTTTGATTCTGAATGTCCCCCCATTAATGTTCCACTTATGAATTTAAGAGTCAGACCTAAAATATTTAGTAAAACCTTCTTTAGATTAAATATTACAAGTAATTTTGTAAACTTTTTAATAATTGTGACCTTGATACCTTCTTCATGTCTTATGCAAAATTTAAATTTGAATGCCTATCTAGACTGATTCTCCCTCAGCTAATTTTGTTGCTCTACATGGTTTTTCTATTGACTACTTTTTATTGCATTTTTAGTGTCAAATTAATTGGGCTCTGTTACTTGTTCTGTACACTTTAATTTAAATAAATATAAATATTTTTAAAAGATATAAAATTCTTAATAATTAACCAAATTTTCAAGGTTAGTGTTGTGAATAAAATGAAAATCATAACATGTACACATGTATATTATTAAACCTTAACTAATTCTTTGTCATGTCGAGTGCTTCTAAGTAATAATAAGCATATACGTTGGTTTATAATTTTAATTAAAAAATATATTGCCATTTTTGTTGTAATATAGTAAACTTCCATTTACCAGCTTCTAATGGTTCAGCATACCCAATAGTCCAGTATATTGTCCAGTCCTTATATAGTCCAGCATGTACATACCCAATAGTTCAGTATATATATATATATAATAAAATTAAAACACCATTTATTAAGAATTAAGTAATTATATTAATTTTTTTTTGTTTTGAAGTATTGCTTAAAATGTATTCCACAAAAAATGGAATAATTTACTAGTACACATTTAAATAGGAACTTATTTAATGGCATTTATACTAGCACACATTTAAAAAGGAACTTCTTAAATGGCATTCGGGTCCATTAGGCTGTATTCAAAAATGCTTAACTCACACCGTTATACATATTTCTCATGATGAAGTTTGTCTTATCATTTTTAAATTAATTGAAATGTTTAACATTTCAGGCAAATGAATATCACATTGATTTTTTTTTTATTATTATTAGAACCCAGACCATGTAACTCACCTATTAAGTATTGAGTAATTATAAGCATGGCCGGGCAAGAAAATCTTCAGAATGAAGATACCCAGCCATAATACAATAGCATGGCCCTTATCCACGATCGTCCTGTTTACATATTAAAATAGAGTGATCTTTACAGTTACGTCCAACTCTGTACCGTTGGGAAAAAGGTTATTGTGAATGACAAAATTGTTGGGAAAACAAAAACTATAAATTTGAATATGCAAAAGTGAATAACTAGAGGATAATTTAGAAAAATAATTTCGAAAGTAAAAAGATAAATAAATAAATAAAAAATGAAAGTGAAGAAAGATCATTAAAAAAAAAATTTAGAATAAAAAATTGAAACAAGGGAAAAAATGTAGAGGATATATTATCACATTGATTGTCCACTATTTTGCTTTAAATTAATTTTTCTCATTTTTTACCCCTTTTAACTTTGACGTCCAATAATCTGGAAAGTTTGGTAGTATGGCACCACTAAAGTCCTGTATTTGTTTCTGCATTTGTTTTTCAAAAGCACCAAGCTTGTAAAAGCACGTTCATACAAGTAAGTAGTAGAAAACCCCATCAAGTGTCTTAATGCTGGTTTTGATATTTCTGAATATTCTCCTCGTAAATTGATCCAGATTGTCAAGATTGTCTAAGATTGTCTAAGATCGTCATTTCGCACTGTGCTTGCCGACCAACTGTTTAATAAAACACTGTATTTTTATGCATCTGTTTATTATATTTTTTAACGATTTTTAACTTTCAACGTAGCAATATGTGTTCGTTTTATTTCTAGAGCAGACAAAATAATTAATATTTTTACTTTCCTTATATACATAATGTATAAGGAAAGTATTGTGACGGGGGTCGAAAATTCGAATTCGAGTTTTCGACGGGAAAGCACGTTTCAGGCATCCCTGATCACGAATCGAACATTTTTTAAGTGATGTCTGTGTATGTGTCTGTGTCTGTCATTGAGCCTGTGGAGACGATATCTCACGAATGAATGGAGCGATTCGAATGAAATTTGGTACAAAAATCACAATCCGTAAATACTGGAAGCCTATTGTTTTAAAACACAATCGAATATTCAGAACCTCCCTAAATTTTCGAGTGAAATTTTGAAAAAATCATCCAAAAATCAAAACTTTTAATGAAGTTACGCTAATAGACATTTATTATGTAATTTTTCCTTAGAAAACGATTGGCGTAAACTTTAGAACGCTAGCATGAACCGTTTTTGAGATATTGCACATGTTTCAAATAAATTTATCAAAAATCCCATAAATTAAAAAAAATGCATTTATTGTTGAGAAACATGTTCACTTTCCATATGTAATATCGTGCGATAAATTGGTTGACATCATTCTCGTGGATCTAGCTCGTTCCATTCATGAGAAAAGATACTTTGAATAATACTTTTGTATTTGAACGCCAATAGTCATTTATCTGGTATAAGAATTACTTATTTCTCCATCCATAACGCTTGCCGAGGTTTTGGCGACGAATTTGGAGGAATGTCGCCAACTTGGCGACTTTCTTTAAATGTTGCCAAATTAAGAAAAATCTCGCCAAATGGATAAAAAGAACGCTAAGTCAATGAAAATGACGACTCATTGACGAAAATTCAATATCTTGTAAAGAATATAAGTGTCTACTATAAGAATAACCTTTTTCTTTTTGCTGTAAAAGTAGTAAATACATTGCATTATATAAGAAAAATCATGTGCTACCTACATAAGATTTTTTTTGTTCGTAACGTCATTAGTTCTCCTCGGGAGTCCAGTTATTTCCTCCCTTTCCTGGGGATAAATCATCAAGTATGGTATCAATCTAAAGATTTTAAGCCCTTTAAAGTGATGGGTAACACGCTATAGTTGTAATAATTTGGACCTACAATACCGATTTTTTCTTGTAAAATTTGAAAATAAAAAGAATTTTGGTATTAGAAACTCGAGTTGGGTCATACTCCAGTTTTTTTTTTATTTCAGTTTGGCAATTTCCTTTTTGTGCTACATAATATAACAGTTCATTGATAAACGTCTTTTTGCCTATAAAAGTGAATACATTTACTGGTGAGTGTCTTTACTGGTGAATACCGTTATTGGTACTCTGTTATTTTGTCTTCAGGACAGAATCTGCGCTGTGCCTCCAAAACCAGTTGACACTCTTAATCAACTATTTATACTGTTACTGATAAAGTATTTTTGATGCAGATAATACGTAAGCGTTTGAAAACCAAAATTTATAAAATTCTAGCTGATATTCTGATTATCTTAATTTTTGTCTTAGAGCCAGACAATTAGACCTGAATATTATCTTTGAATTCTGCAAATTTTAGATACGAAGATAAAACAGTGCTCTGTGTCCCACCCGAAGTAGTCTTTGGCATCAAGAGAAGCCGGAGCACGGATATTCAAACAATCTTCAGACGTTCTTGTGCTGTGATATAGAAGTGGATTGGCTCTTATCAAGTAAGTAAAATCGAACTAACATGGGTTTCTTAAAGTTACAAAATTTATTTAAGGGAGCTGTGGACGTTGAAAATTTTTAAATTTATTTATTGACTTAGAAACGAGAAAATTTCTATAAATATTCCTTTTAACATTACTATATACAATACCATTAATTTTTTTTTCAATTTTGTTGTATTTTTTTTAATTTAATTTTTTTTAACGAAAATTTGAAAATGCTCCTTGCGTGCCATTTGTTCACATTTTTGATTAATTTTACATTATGATCACTCAAAAAACACATGAACAAATTTGGGTATTTATTTTTAAATCCCTTAGAAAGTTAATTTTTTTAAAAATATTTTTCTGCATTAAAACTTTAAATTTTCATCATTTAATTAGGTTCTTATTCACTTTTAATTATTTTAATAAAGTCCAATTATAAAATTCATACCCAGCTTCATTAAAAAGTATGAGAGGTGTCTTCTTGCCAAATTTCATGCATCTCAGTTCATAACTCTGTGAATTTTGGCCGTAAAAGGAAGATTTTTTTTTTGTTTAACATAAAATTGTATGAGGATGATTTTCCTAAATATAATTGGTAGGACCGGGGGACCGTATAAAAATTTATATTTCGTATTTCTTCCAGAAATGTATTTAGTGATTTAAACTGTTTCTAAGATAATAGATTTTAAAATTTAAAAGATTTTTGCAATTGGAAGTATATCTCTGTAACTAACGGTTGAGGAAATAGCCACTGGGCACCGATAGCACTGGACATCCTGTATAATAACAAAGTTGCGTGAAACAAAGTACAATATTTTATGAAACCGATTAAAATTTTCAAGGGAATTAAATTTTAAGAAATACAAAATTTAAATTTTTATACTGCCCCGTACAAAAACATTTCCAATAAGTAAATTGTGCCCCATAGACTAATAAGGTGATGTACAAAATTTTAATATTTTATCATAAAAAGTCCCAGAGATATGAAAAGACAAAAATACTGACTTAAACCACTTTTCGATGCATCGACATGGGTTCTCAGAGGGGAAAAATTATGTCGGCAGATTGCGTTTCAGGGGTCATACACAAATTACGAAAGAAAACAGCGATTACATAAATAAATAATAATTTTGCTATTTATTGGTACAAAAGTATCTACACTGTATAGAAATTATAACTTTACACAAAGATTACAAAGCTTGTTCAAAATGTTTTCCATCCATGCCAATACAGAGCTGCATTCGCCTGATAACACTTCTGTGCACTTGATCAAGTTCTTGTTCGGTGATATCACGACAACTATCTTGAATGCGCTGTTATAACTCTGGGAAATTCGACTGGCCCATGCAAGCCAATCCCCTTGTCTGGAATCTCTTTATTTAACCAGTGTTTCATAACTGTGGTCTGGTGAGTTGGAGATCCATCCTGTTGAAACCATACATGTGGAAGTATTATTAGGGGCAGTTCATCCATAAAATCAGGAATAACCGCATTCAGAATCTCATTAACATATCTGTCACCCATCAACGCACCATCATACAGTATGTGTCCAATCAAACGGTTTCTGCAAATATTATACCATGCATTCACAGAAAATTGCTTCTGATGATGAATATCACGTACCACGAATGGATTTGTGTAAGAGCAGAAGTGCTCATTTTGGGGATTTATGTATCCATCTTGTTTAAAACAGCATTAGTCAGTCCAAATTACGTTTTTCAGGAAAGAGGGATTTGCATCTTCCTGATTTAGAGCCCAATTACAAAAGTATAGACGACGTTGATAATCTGTTGGCTTCTGTCCTTGCACACCATGAATGTTAAACGGATTCCATTTATTCAGTCTCAGTATTCTTCACACTGTTGCACGTGGTACGTTCATTTCTGAAGCAGCAGTACGAACACTACTATGTGGATGACTGCAAAAGTGAACCAAAATATTCTACATCAGTTGAGTGAAGTCTGGGCCTACCTAGTCCACCTACACGATGTACGTACGCTTCCTCTTTCACGCTCTCGTTGCACCAATCGGGAAATAAATCTTCCAGAAGGATGTCGAGAATTGGGAAAAGTACGTTGATATTCCCGTGCAGTTTCGTTAGCACTGCGATTGCATAAACTATACAGCATAAGCATTTCGTAAAGTTCTTCGTTGTTGTATTGCGACATACTGTAGGTTCAGGCTAACTACACTCTCAAAATGTGGCAGAAATGTGAAATACTTAAGGGTCACTCAGACTGCCGCGCTGCTCGCGCTACGCTTTTGTAAGCGAGGCCATTGATCAATGGCAGAGCAAAAACAACTTTCTCATGTGATGATGCGTCTGTGCGATTGTGTGACGCATCGATCAGAGGCATATATTTGCATATGCATACATTTCTAAGCTGTTTTAATGTTAATTTTGATTGTGCCATTTCCAAGTATTATTCTGTAATTAATCATGTAAAATTTTAAGGTATTTTCCAGGAAGTATATTTTTGAATAATTGTAAATAAATCTAAAGATAAGAGGCAGATTTTATTTACCTATGATGCATTTCTGCGTTGCGTCATTTGCACTTTTCCTGTAAACATTTACATTTTAATTTGTGATTAATCCCTCACCAACTTTGTTTAAACATATCTCTGGGATTTTTTATGATAAAATGCTGAAATTTTGTCAATCACCTTATTAGTGTATGGGGCACATTTTACTCATTGGAAATGCTTTTGTACGGGACCGTATAAAAATTTAAATTTTGTATTTCTCAAAATTTAATCCCCCGAAAATTTTTATCGATTTCATAAAATTCTGTACCTTTCTTACGCAACTTTGTAATTTATTAATTTATTATATAAGTCCAAGATCAATATTTAAGGAATAAAAGCCAAGATCAATGTTTTTGGGACACACTGTACACACACACACACACACACACACATATATATATCCCTGCCCAGTTATAAATTGATGTTATTATATATAAAGAACCTCTAAATTTATGATAGAAAGGGTTTGATTGGATATGTGAAAATATGCTGAAAAGACACAAAATAATCACAAAAAAACAAACACATGCGATATGGAATTTTTCCTTTTTAATTTTTTTTGCTGATATGAAAAAAAAAGAAGATAAAAAAAAGTGAAGAAACTTAAACTGTCATTGTAACTGCAATTTCGCACTGTAAGCACAAAAAGTTGCATAAACCATTGGTTTGTAGCTACTGTGTTCTGGGCATAAATTCATTCTTATCAGCGATGGCTGTCACACTGCCAGAACGCGCTTTACTTGTGAAGCTGTTTTATGAAAGCAAAGGGCATGCTGCAGCTGCATTTCGAGAGTTTCGTCGACTTAAGAATTGCGCAAAGGACCATTACTTCCACAAGCTCTCAGGAGAATGATCGCTCGATTCGAGAAAACTGGACATCTTGGAGTTCAGCCGGGTCGAGAACGCAAATCGACTCATTCAGATGTCGTTGACGATGTTGCCACCGCTATTGTTGAACAATCAATGGATAACGTTATAGGCTGTAGTAGTGTACGTAGAGTGTCACGACACTTGGGTGTTACCTACAGCACAGTGCGGAACGTATTGAGAAACATTGTGCATTTTTTCCCGTACAAAATTAGTCACAATCACCACTTGCTGACCATCGACCGGGAGAAGCGACTGACCTTTGTATTGACATTTCTGGCTAGAGTTGAAGTGGATGCATCGTGGCCATGGCAGATTCTATGGAGCGATGAAGCGCATTTCCATCTAAGTGGAATAGTCAACACCCATAACTGTCGCATTTGGGACACAGAAAACCCTCGTACCTTCCAAGAGATTCCACTTCACTCACCGAAAGTTACAGTCTGGTGTGGATTCACAGCCACATTCATTCTTGGACCTTTCTTTTTTGAAGAGGCTACTCCCAATGGCCCTGTGACATGCATGTGACGGCCAGGAGGTACAAAAACATGGTCGAAAATTTTGTTGTACCCCAACTGCAACAGAACCAATGTCTTGATTCTACCTTTATGCAAGATGGAGAGCCTCCACACATTGGACTCTGTGTACAGCAATTTCTTCGGCAACATTTTACTAATGGTAGAGTCATTAGTCGTGCGTTTCCGACAACCTGGCCATCTCGTTCTCCAGATCTTAATCCCTGTAATTTTTGACTGTGGGGATACTTAAAAATTCTTGTTTATCGAGGACGTCTGGTAACCTTGACAGATTTGAAAGACAGTATCATTCTGCATGTGAGAAGCATCTCAATCGACCAATTACGATCTGCAGTTGAACAAGCTGTCCACAGACTGCAGATTTTACATCTTGAAGGGAACCATATTGAGCAGCATTCCCTGCATTGATAAGGTCCTTGTGATATGAATGTTTGGTATGTTCGAATAAAATGTGTTACAAATGTGTATTTTGTGTCTTTTCAGCATATTTTCTGTTGTACAGCGCCACCTATCGGTGTTTCTGGAACTAATTTCTTTTTCGCGTAATCCCTTTCCCCATGTCTTGAGTAGTTGGTTCAACAATTTTGGAGCCTTTACACTGAGTATTTCGATCTATAGAGAGCTCAGAGTAGAGGTGTTTTAATTCTGACCACCTGGTATATAAAAGAACTTTTAAATTATGCGGTTTTAGTAAAATGCACAAGAGCCAACGGCTCTACCGTGCTGAAACCACTGGTTCTCGTTAGATCACCGAAGTTGAGCAGCATCGGACGCGGTTAGTACTTGGGTGGGTGACCACCTGGGAACACCGCGTGCTGTTGGCAAAATAAAGTCAACGCGGTAGTCGAGCGATCAAGGTAAACGTTTCCTAGTGATCGTCGGGTTGTGGGTTCGAGTCCCACCTGCGGACATGGATGTTGTGATGTTGGGCGCGGTGTGTTTCGACCCCCACTGGTGCACTGGGGCAACGTCATGTGATGACTAACAGGTTCACAGCTCTGGCCTTTCTTATTGAGATATTGACTTGTCACGTTATATGTTCGGTATCTTGTTCTGTTTGTATAATGTTTGTCTTGTTCTATGCCATTGGGGGAAAAAAGTAAAATGCACAAAAAGTAAAAAATAATTTTCAGCCATCATAATGTTCTAGGCCATATATGACAAAAAATAAAATCGTGCGATGCCCATAACAGAGTTGTATTGGGGCATTAACAGCATTTTAAGAAACAATAGAGGTGATAACACAGAAATGACCAATATAAGAATAACGGACTTATAAATCAAATTTGTTAAAGAGAAAATTAAATGAATGAATGTAATGAGATAGCTAAAAATTAATTTTTACTTGTTAGTGTATTTTACTAAAATCGTGTCACTTAAAAAGTGTTTTTATATACATTTTATTTAGCAATAACTTTTTAACGAGAAATATCTTAAGGCAAGAGGTATGGAGTAAGCCACGAAAGAAATGTAACTGAGATGAAGAGGAATTATAAGTAACGGAAGTGACGTCATATTGTTACGAATACCTAAAATTAAACCATTGTTATAATTTAAAGGTTTGGATCGCTTGGCTTTGGCGATAAATTCGGTACTTTTCGCAGCAAATATGACTAAATATTGCAAACTTGGCGACTTATAACGATATATAATTATCTAGAAACTTCTCGAATTTTGTAGAGTGACAAAGGACTTCACGAATTGCGTTCTTTTTCAGAACTTTTCACAGAAAGCATATAAACTCGTCATCGTTTAGTTAGTTGTTGACATAATGCGAGTTCAAGTATTTGTGAAACTCAATACAGAACCCAATATACAGTTTTTATTCTGATTATAACATTCTTTACGCTGTAAAAATATTTGTGACTGCAAACCTTAGTCAAGTGACTACAAACATTAGCCAAGTGATTACAAACATTAGTCAAGTGACTGGAAATATTAGTCAAGTTACTGCACATTACATTTAAACGTTTCATCGTCTGATAAATTCGTTGTTTGTAGTCCGATTCGAATGAAAAAACTGCATTCTATTAATCAATTAAAGCTATAACTTATCAAAAATTTTAAAAATAAAATAAATTAAAGAAAACCACTCACTATATTGAGAAAATAAGCAAAAAGAGGACCGGGTGCATGGGTTGTTAAGCTACTACGCCTCAAATAAGAGCCTTTCCCGCCGTTTGCTCACTGCGTTTGCTCTTCAAGGTCGCTTCGGTCGTAGAGCGGCCTTTGTTAAGAAACGTCAGCTAAGCTTTTAAATTATTCGTAAATATCTTTTGCTATTTATTTCAGATGTTACATGCAGCTTCCAAATTTTAATTTTCTGTTAAATAGCTTGAGAGTTGCTCTAAACGTTTTATTACTTTCCTTATATACATAATGTATAAGGACAGTATTGTGAGGGGGTCGAAAATTCGAATTCCAGTTTTCGACGGGAGAGCACGTTTCAAACATCCCTGATCACGATTCAAACATTTTTGAAGTGATGTCTGTGTGTTTGTGTGTGTGTGTGTGTCAGTGGGTCTGTGGAGACGATAACCGACGAACGAATGGACCGATTCGAACGAAATTTGGTACAAAAATCAAAATCCGTAAACACTGGAAGTCTATTGTTTTTATATGCAATCGAATGTCTAGAACTCCCCTAAATTTTCGAGTGAAATTTAGAAAAAATCGTCAAAAAATCAAAACCACTAATAAAGTAACGCAAATAGACATTTCTTATGCAATTTTTCATTAGAAAACGATTGACATAAATTTTAGAACGCTAACATGAACCGTTCTCGAGATATTGCACATTTTTCAAAAAAATTATCAAAAAGTTATATAAAATAAAAAAAAATATTTTCTATTGAGAAACATGTTCACTTTTCATATGTAATATCATGCGATAAATTAGGTGAAATTATTTTGGTCGATCTATCTCGTTCCATTCATGAAAAAAGATACTTTGAGTAATACGTTTGTATTTGAAAGCCAATAGTCATTTGTCTGCTGTAAGAATAACTTATTTCTCCGTCCATAATGCTTGCTGAGATTTTGGCGACTAATTTGGCGGAATGTCGCCAACTTGGCGACATATTTAATTGTTGCCAAATTAACAAAAATCTCGCCAAATTTCTAAAAAATGACGCTAAATCACTGAAAATGGCGACTCATTGAAGAAAATTCAATATCTTGGAAAGACTAGAAGTATCTACTATAAGAATAACATTATTTTAACTGTAAAAGTAGTCAAATCATTGCATTATATAAGGAAAGTCATGTATTGCCCACATCAGATTTTTTAGATTTGTATATGGATTTAATTCTCAATGGAGAGAGCAGGAACCCTGGAACATTCTTCTTCCATAGGATAAAGGAAATTTGTTAAATGGCAATATAATTTAGGATGGTGTTAAAAATTTTACTTTCCTTATATATATCTATATATATATATATATATATATATATATATATATATATATATATATATAATGCAAAAGGAAAGTATTTTGACGGGGTCGAAAATTCGAATTTGAGTTTTCGACTGGAGAGCACGTTTCAAGCATCCCTGATCACGAATAAAACATTTTTGAGGTGATGTCTGTGTATGCGTGTGAAAGTATGTGTGTGTGTGTGTGAAAGTATGTATGTTTGTGTGTGTGTGAAAATATGTGTGTGCGTGTGAAAATATGTGTGTGTGTGTGTCAGTGAGCCTGTGAAGATGATATCTCACGAACGAATGGAGCGATTTGAATGAAATTTGGTACAAAAATCACAATCCGTGAATACTAGAAGCCTATTGTTTTTAAACGTAATCGAATGTTCAGAACCCCCTAAATTTTCGAGTGAAATTTTGAAACTATCATCAAAAAATCAAAACGTTTAATAAAGTTATGCAAATAGATATTTTTTATGTAATTTTTCCTTAGAAAATGATTGACATAAACTTTAGAATGCTAGCATGAACCATTCTCGAGATATGGCACATTTTTCAAATAAATTTATCAAAAAATCCCATAAATTAAAAAAAATATTAACTGTTGAGAAACATATTCACTTTTCATATAAAACATCATGCAATAAATTGGCTGACATCATTCTCGTAGATCTAGCTCGTTCCATTCATGAAAAAAGATACTTTGAGTAATACTTTTGTATTTGAACTCCAGTAGTCATTTATCTGCTATAAGAATAACTTATTTCTCCATCATTAAAGCTTGGCGAAATTTTGGCTACGAATTTGGCGAAATGTCGCCAACTTGGCGACTTTTTGAAATGTTGCAAAATTAACGAAAATCTCGCTAAATGGATTAAAATGACGCTAAATCAATGAAAATGACGACTAATTGTCGAAAATTCAATATCTTTGAAAAATTATAATTATCTACTATAAGAAAACCCATTTTTTTACTGTAAAAGTAGTAAATTCATTGCATTATATAAGGAAATTCATGTGTTGCTCACATCAGATTTTTTTTTGACCTAACTGGTCGTTCCGCGAACCACCAAGACACCGTCCGTGACCCATAGTTTGGGAATCCCGGCTATGTCGGATGGGGCATCTATCCCGGAATTACCCTACCCCATGATCTGTGAAAGTTTCAACGAATTCGAATAAATACTCTCCTTTTATTCGCTTTTTGCACTTTGTTGCTTAACTTTTGGACATCAGTATATAACAAGTGACTGGACTTTTTATGCAACAAAATAAATTAGCCGTTATTTTAGAAAGCTAGAATTATATGTTTTCAAGAAATTTCACACTTAGACTTTTTATAAAAGAGCATGGAATGGGTTCAAAAGCTTTTCGAATATTGTCGTATTACTTTCCTTATATAGATAATGTATAAGGAAAGTATTGGGTGACGGGGTCGAAAAATCGAATTCGAGTTTTCGACGGGAGACCACGTTTCAAGCATTCCTGATCACGAATCAAACATTTTTGAAGTGATGTCTGTGTGTGAAAGTATGTGTGTGTGTGTGTGTGTGTGTGTGTGAAAGTATGTGTGAGTGTGTGAAAGTATGTGTGTGTGTGTGTGTGTCAGTGAGTCTGTGGAGACGATAACTGACGAACGAATGGACTGATTTGAACGAAATTTGGTACAAAAATCACAATCCGTAAACACTGGAAGCCTATTGTTTTTATACGCAATCGAATGTTCAGAATCTCCCAAAATTTTCGAGTGAAATTTTAAAAAAAATCGTCAAAAAATCAAAACCGCTAATAAAGTTACGCAAATAGACATTTCTTACGTAATGTTTCATTAGAAAACGATTGACATGAATTTTGGAACGCTAACATGAACCGTGCTCGAGATACTGCACATTTTTCAAATAAATTTATCAAAAACTCTCATAAATTAAAAACAATTATTAACTTTTGAGAAACAGGTTCACTTTTCATATGTAATACCATGCGATAAATTGGGTGACATCATTCTCGTGGATCTAGCTCGTTCCATTCATGAGAAAAGATACTGTGAGTAATACTTTTGTATTTGAACGCCAATAGTCATTTATCTGCTATAATAATAACTTATTTCTCCGTCCATAAAGTTTGGCGAGATTTTGGCGACGAATTTGGAGGAATGTCGCCAACTTGGCGACTTTTTGAATTGTTGCCAATTTAACGAAAATCTCGCCAAATGGATAAATATGATGACTAATTGTCGAAAATTCAATATCTTGGAAAGAATATAAGTGTCTAATATAAGAAAAACCTATTTTGTTACGTTAAAAGTAGTAAATTCATTGCATTATATAAGGAAAGTCATGTGTTGCCCACATCAGATTTTTTTAAGCCGAAAAGACGGGGGCTTTACACATGTATCCTTCTTTCAGATCCTTGGAACACATTAAATGTAAGAGTGTTGATAATTTGTCAACAATGATGGGAATTATAGCTATTTTTCATTAGCAGTGCTAGACTCTGATGCTAAATTTTATTATCTGCTAATTTTAGAAAATAATATTTTCAATTAATAAATAATATTTTCAATAATTATTTTCAATACTCACCAGTTTCACTAAATGCAAATATTGAATATCTCACCGAGTTGCATGTCATATGGAGTCATTAGTCCCTGTTCCTTAACTTTAATTTAAAGCTTACCCTTGGGAGGTAGAAACACATTTCTTCTGCTTAAGCCATTTTATTTCGCGCAGGAGAATTAATTGGTCATCTTTGGAAATAAGTTTTCGAGAGAGCCTACATTTACTGCCCTATACTATTGACTGCCCTCTCCGTCCTTATTAACACTGCAAACGACTTTGACGAAAATAAATATAAATACACCTGCTTACATACATTACAAGTCGCTTTTTAACACTTTACAACATAGTTGAAAAGTGTTTATGACTTTGTTCATTCTGTCTGTCTGTCTGTCCGTTAGCACGATAACTGCCGTAAAAATGACTTTATCAAAATTAAATTTTAGTATGGTTTTCAAACGGTCTGTGGGACCTATGGGAATATAAATAAATAATATCACCCAATTAGTTTTTTATTGAACCCAGGTTGAAAAAATGAAATACATTGAACCCTATGGGACCTAATTTTTCAAAAAATTTTTAAGCAAATTTAAAATCCACAGATAACTTCGAAATTTTTAGCAAGTATTCACATTATCCCATAAAATATATAAAATAAATTTCAGTAAAATATAAGTAGTTTTTTAATTAAAAATTATTTAATATAGGGAAAAAAAAACAAATTCAATTAAATTCTGACTTTTGGGATATCCGCCAGAAAGAAAAAAGAGATATATTATATAATAAATATCTTTCCAAGACTTTGATCATTTTTTATATGAGAGAGGCTTCACATTTTAAAATAAATTTGGTAGATAACAATTTTTCAAATTTTTTTTTAATTTTATATAACTCTTCGTGATATACTTATTTGATGGCATTTTTAATGCACTTTCCTACGTTCTAGACAGTTAAAATTTGGTACACAGCTTAAATTTGTTGAACATTTTATTCTACAAAAATTTGGTGGATTTTTAAATATAGATCATACATTTTTTTCGAAATGGTCTGCAAATAATCCCCGTTCACTTCTATAAATCATTGTTGTAAGATTGTTAAAAATTCAGATGTGGGCAGCACATGTTTTTCCCTGCAGACTCATATTCACGTTCTCTTTATTTCTTCAATAATAATTTGAGTTTAACTGCACAAAATAACAGCCATAAGTAATTTAAATGACACTGAATTTGCACGTTAAACTTAAATTTGGTTCTCATTTAATAGCTAGACGTATTGTCAAAGGTGGCGTAGCGAAAACGCGAAAAAACTAGAATATCTCAAGAACGGCTAGTCCTAGAGTAATGGGGTTAGTCTTATTCTTTTTGTTGTCAAAAATCACGTATAAAATGGGAATTTAATTTATATAATTGAGCACACGTAGTCTTTTATTTTTATATTTAACGATTTTTGCGGGCCATTTCGCAAAAATAGCCCGTTCCTTTTTCCCGAATCGTACTAGAATAACCTACAAATGATTTATATACCAAATTTTGTTAAATTTCGTATATAAATCACTTGTAGGTTATTGAAATATTATACACCAAATTTTGTTAAATTTGTTCCTTTAGTTTTTAGCTAGAGTGGATAAAGGCAATTTCTGCCGACCACTTCGCAAAGAAGGCAGATTCTTTTATTACGAATCGTACTATAATCTAATGAACATTAGGATTTCCCACAATAAACATATCTACCAAATTTTATGAAATTCGGTCCATTAGTTTTTCAATTAGAGTGGATGTAATATCCTTACAGACACACAGAAACATAAACAGATACACCCTTACACACACAGACGTCTTCCTAAAAATAGTTTTTCGTGTTCTAGAGTCCCAAAACGTGTAGATCCTCCGAAAATTCGAGTTCCGATCTTCGGCACGATTCCAATACTTTGAATACATACACATATACACATATATTATCTGTGTATCTGTCTATTATCTGTGTATCTAAATTCCGTGCCTATGCAATTACAATAGTTAAGATTTTAAATGATCCCTAAACTTTTATTATTTCTTCAACGAAGCCTAATTTTAACTTATGCAGAAAGCAAATATCTCAAGCGATTGTAAGGTGAGTTACATAAGAATTGCTGAATTTTTTTCACACAAAATTATTTAGCTCTAGAGTCTGGAATACAAGTTATATGAATGAAATAATCATTGATTTTGCATAGAGAATCAGATGATTTATATTTCGATACAGTTTTAAATATTTAAGTACAATAAATTACTGTAGTACTGTGATAATGTAAAAGATATCACCACTGAATGTATCACATTTTAGAAATTTTTAAATGAAATTGCATTTCAGTTGGAAAGTGTTTCATAATCAGTGCTTATGCATGATTGATCTTTCTTGCTCTTATTTCCACTGTCTGAAAATAAATTCCAAATATATGCCTTTCTATTCAAGATTTAAAAAAAAAAAGAAACGCAGCATTATATGGAATTCCGTAAGCTGGTTATCCGTAGCTGATGATTAATAATCCGTGTTTCACGTCAACGTCTTCATCAGAGCAATACCAAGTAGACTGAATAAAATCGATCCGAACGCATAATTTTAACGATAACCCGGACGATTAATAAATTTTCAGCGAATCTTTCTATTTCCGTGAACAAAACACTCTGTCTGTATCTTAGCGCCAAATTATTACCTGAGCAGATACCTGATAATGCAATATTAATGCCAATAGGTGCGATAAATATCCCATCTGTAATTTCTGCTATCCCTCTTACACTAACATAACACTATGCTGCCCATTTTACGGGCCAACTTCTTCCTCAGAGCAAAAACACCGCGAGAAAGCAAAATATTATTTAACAACTCTACCCCAGAGCCTTAAAAAAGCCACAGAAAAACCTTCGAAATATTTTCGTTGATATTAAAAACCCATTTACGATTTTGTTAGCATCTGACAACATGCCCATTAACAAGTACACTGCTTCATGCCAAGCTTTTCGTTAGCAAAGCAAAAATACTTGCGAATTGAAATTGCAGCCCATATAAGTTTGAATGTGGGTAGTAGATTTTACAGGATATAATGTAAGTTTTAAGTTGAACATCGTATGCAGAAAGTTAAGCTTTACATTCTCAGACATCTTGAAATCTAGAAATAATAGGATGGGTATATCCAAACGATTGAAGTTCTTCGCTGTTACAATCACTTTATCTGAAAAATAAAGATCTGAATTCGAAATCCAATTATACATCTTTGTAGTACTATTAAAAGCTTACAAATTATTTCCTTACTATTTATAACCAGCATTTTTAATTTTCGTGATATAAGCATTACAAACATTAAAATGTTACATTTGCAACTTGATGAAATGATTCCTTAAATCATGTACGAACTTTGTACAAAAAATTATTGATCTGGAAACTGGATTTCCTGTTGAAAATTTTAGTTATTTATTGTTTCTATCTAATTTTTACAGTTTGGAAGATATATTAAGGGAAAGTAAATAAAGTGATGCAAAACTTCAACAGACAAAAACTTGGACAAAAAATAGTTCAAAATATTGCAATTATTTTTGTGTATTCATAAATAATACCTTATTTCCGATTATATATAAATAATATATATAGTTTATATTAGTATAACGTTTTATAAGTCACAATTTTAAAACATAAACGCGGGATGTACGAAAAGGGTTGTACCGGGTTTTATTTCTTTAAATATTGTTCCTAAACATACTTTCTATTATATACTTGAAAATCTCAAGTAAGTAATATATTTGAAATTATACACATAGAAGTTTTCTTAAAATAATAAGCACAATTTCCTGGAAACAGTCTCAACTCCAGTAGTAATTCAGGAAAATATTAATATACACTTTAAACATGGATCCTGTAAAGAAAATTACTGTGATATTCTTTACGCCCTAATTCATACCATTAAAAATATTTCATTACTTCAGCCGCTCAATTTTCGGAAATCTGCTTAGTAATAATTTTCAATAAAAATCAAGTCCTAAATTTTCACATAAAATCCTTAAAATCTCTAAATTTGCTAGCTAAAGTCTTGAATTTTAAGTCTGTAATGGAAGTTTAGACTGATTTTATACAGTTTAGGTTGTTTTCATAAAATTTTGCACCTTATAATTAGAAATTGTATAGTTGAAAATATACGTCTAGAATCAAATAGATAATGGGGAGAAAGTAAAAGGATAGAAATCTGTTGTGGTTAGCACATGCTATTCCCAACATAATGCAATGACTTTTACTTCTTTCGCAGACAAGATCCACTGCACAATGTTTTTGGCATTGAATTAACACGACGTAAATGGAAGTTGGGCGTTTTGGGATCTTATAAGTAGTCCAGGCGCATTCAACAGACGCAAAATCTTCGTCAAAATTCAATGGTCATTTAATTGATATTCCGTAAAACAAATAATTTTATGAATTCTCTAGCGTCAAAATACAAAACTATTATAAAAATGCAACTTTTTGTCGCAAATGGGATGAACTAATGGTGTTGACAGATTTGTTGCGCAACATTGCATGTAGAAAGTTAAGCTATTAGTTGAGAGTTACTACATTTTAATTTTATTCAAATTTTTGTGGACATTTTATTTGAAAAACGTACAGAATCTCGAGAACGGTTCATGCTAGAGCGGTTCATTAACGTTTTTGTTGTGTCACTCGCTTCCCAATGAAAAATTGGACCTTAATTTTATTTATTTAACAGTACCGAAAGTCGTGATTTTGTAATAATTTTTCAAAAAATTTATTCGGAAGTTTTGCAATATCACGAAGACGATCCATGCTAGTGTTATAAAGTTTGCGTTATGAATTTCCTAATGAAATATTACGTATGGAACGATTATTTATTTATAATTATTGAAAATTTTGATTTTTGAATAAAAATTTCAAAAATTCATTTGTAAAATGGGACAGAGGGGGGGGGGGGGGAAGAGTCTTCTGAACACTTGATCGTGTTTAAAATCATTAGGTCGCTAGAATTTGCATATTGTAATAACCGTACTAGTGTGACTGCAGTGTCCATAGGGGCTGAAGGTGCCTTTTCATGAAAAATCTATTTGGAACAATGAAATAAAAAATCTGATGTGGGCAGCACATGACTTTCCCTGCAGACTTATATCCACGTTTTCTTTATTTTAATTATATTTATTTCACTTTTAATTCAATTTTCGTTCTCATTCGGTAACCGGACTTGTTTTCAAAGGTGGCGCAGAGAAAATACGAAAAACTAAAATATCTGGAGAACGGCTAGGCCTAATGTAATGGGGTTGGTGTTATTCTTTTCTTCGCTAAAAATTACGTATTAAACAAGCATTTAATGGATATATTTGAACATACGTAATTTTTTATTTTAGATTTTGACGATTTTTGCGGTCCATTTTGCAAAAAAAGGCAGGTTGTTTTTTTCCGACTCATACCAAAATCTAATCAGCACCAGGGTGACCCACAAATGACTCATCTGCCGAATTTTGCGAAATTCGGTAATTAGTTTTTTAGTTAGAGTGGATACAAGCTTTTGCGGGCCATTTCGCAAAAATGGGCGGGTTCTTTTATCCCGAAACGTACCCAAAACTAATCAGCACCAGACTCGCCCACAAGTGACTTACCTACCAAATTTTGTGAAATTCGGTCCATTAGTTTTTTAGTTACAGTGGATACAAAATCTGCACATACACACAGACACACAGACAGACAGACACACAGACACACACACACAGACGTCACGCTAAAAATGGTTTTTTCGTATTCTAGAGGTCTCGAAACGTGTAGATCCGTCGAAAACTCGATTTGCGATTTTCGACATGATTCCAATACTTTCCCTATACATTACCATGTATTGCAGGGAAAGTAAAAGGAGACGATATTTTCTTTCTTCTTCTATCTTTTTAGGAGTATTAAGATATGTTTTCTTTCTACCTAAACCGTCCGACTTACCCAAGAAGGGTGAGGAATTGTAGTTTGGAGTTTGGATAAACAGAAATAACCTAAAAATGACTTTCGACCCCCTTTCCCTACTCCCACACAGTCTCCTATTATTCAATCTAGTAATCAGACATCATGCTGGTTTTTACTTTCCCTGCAATACATGGTAATGTATAGGGAAAGTATTGGAATCATGCCGAAAATCACAACTCGAGTTTTCGACGGATCTACACGTTTCGAGACCCCTAGAATACGAAAAAACCATTTTTAGCGTGACGTCTGTGCGTGTGTCTGTGTGTCTGTCTGTCTGTCTGTCTGTGTGTCTGTCTGTCTGTGTGTCTGTCTGTCTGTCTGTGCAGATTTTGTATCCACTGTAACTAAAAAACTAATCGACCGAATTTCACAAAATTTGGTAGGTAAGTCACTTGTGGGCGGGGCTAGTGCTGATTAGTTTTGGGTACGATTCGGAATAAAAGAACCCGCCTTTTTTTGCGAAATGGCCCGCAAAAGCTTGTATCCACTCTAGCTGAAAAACTAATGAACCGAATTTCACAAAATTCGGTAGATGAGTCACGTATAGGTCACTCTGGTGCTGATTAGATTTTGGTACGATTCGGAAAAAAATAACCTGGCTTTTTTTTGCAAAACGGCCCGCAAAAATCTTCAAAATCTAAACTAAAGAACTTGGTATACTTAGATATATCCATTAAATGCCCGTTTAATACGTAATGTTTAACGACGAAAAGAATAAGACCAACCCCATTACACTAGGACTAGCCGTTCTCGAGATATTTTAGTTTTTCGTACTTTCCCTACGCCACCTTTGAAAATAAGCCCGGTTACCGATTGAGAACGAAATTTGAATTAAAAGTGAATTACATTTAATTGAAATAAATAGAACGTGGATATAAGTTTCCAGGGAAAGTCATGTGCTGCCCACATCAGATTTTTGTACGTCAAATTCACTTTGTAATGGTGTTCAGAATATAAATGCTCAAAACATGATTACTAATTACAAGTACACAAATTTATGAGTTCACACATTTGCACAATAAAAATAATATAAAAAAATCTGATGTGGACAGCACATGACTTTCCCTGCAGACTTATATCCACGTTCTCTTTATTTTAATTAAATTTATTTCACTTTTATTCAATTTTCGTTCTCATTCGGTAACCGGGCTTATTTTCAAAGGTGGCGTAGGGAAAGTACGAAAAACTAAAATATCTCGAGAACGGCTAGTCCTAGTGTAATGGGGTTGGTCTTATTATTTTCGTCGTTAAACATTACGTATTAAACGGGCATTTTATGGATATATCTGAGTATACCTAGTTCTTTAGTTTAGATTTTGAAGATTTTTGCGGGCCGTTTTGCAAAAAAAGGCAGGTTATTTTTTTCCGAATCGTACCAAAATCTAATCAGCACCAGAGTGACCTATACGTGACTCATCTACCGAATTTTGTGAAATTCGGTCCATTAGTTTTTCAGCTAGAGTGGATACAAGCTTTTGCGGGCCATTTCGCAAAAAAATGCGGGTTCTTTTATTCCGAATCGTACCCAAAACTAATCAGCACCAGCCCCGCCCACAAGTGACTTACCTACCAAATTTTGTGAAATTCGGTCCATTAGTTTTTTAGTTACAGTGGATACAAAATCTGCACAGACAGACAGACACACAGACAGACAGACAGACACACAGACAGACAGACAGACAGACACACAGACAGACAGACAGACAGACACACGCACAGACGTCACGCTAAAAATGGTTTTTTCGTATTCTAGAGGTCTCGAAACGTGTAGATCCGTCGAAAACTCGAGTTGTGATTTTCGGTATGATTCCAATACTTTCCCTATACATTACCATGTATTGCAGGGAAAGTAAAAAATCTGATATGGGCAGCACATGATTTTCCTTATATAATGCAATGAATTTACTTCTTTTACAGTTAAAAAAATGTTATTCTTATAGTAGATACTTATATTCTTTCCAAGATATTGAATTTTCTTCAATGAGTCGTCATTTTCATTGATTTGGCGTCATTTTTATACATTTGGCGAGATTTTCGTTAACTTGGCAACTTTTAAAAATGTTGTGAGGTTGGCGACATTCCGCTAAATTCATCGCCAAAATCTCGCCAACCGTTATGGATGAAGAAATAAGTTATTCTTGCAGCGGATAAATGACTATTGGCGTTCAAATACAAAAGTATTACTCAAAGCATCTTTTCTCGTGAACAGAACGAGTTAGATCCACGAGAATGATGTCACCCAATTTATCGCATGGTATTACATATGAAAAGTAAACATGTTTCTAAACAGTTAATATTTTTTTTTAATTTATGGGATTTTTTGATAAATTTGTTTGAAAAATGTGCAATATATCGGGAACGGTTCATGCTAGCGTTCTAAAGTTTACGTCAATCGTTTTCTAAGGAAAAATTACATAAGAAATGTCTATTTGCGTAGCTTTATTAAAGGTTTTGATTTTTTGATGATTTTTTTTCAAAATTTCACTCTAAAACTTAAGGAGATTCTGAACATTCGTATGTGTTTTAAAGCAATAGGCTTCCAGTATTCACGGATTGCGATTTTTGTACCAAATTTCATTCGAATCTCTCCATTCGTTCGTGAGATATCGTCTCCACAGACTGACACACACACACATATTTTCACACACATACACATACTTTCACACACACACGCACATACACATACTTTCACACACACACACACAGATATCACCTCAAAAATGTTTGATTCGTGATCAGGGATGCTGGAAACGTGCTTTCCCGTCAAAAACTCGAATTCAAATTTTCGACTCCGTCACAATACTTTCCTTATACATTATGTATATAAGGAAAATAATAAGGAAAATAAATGTATCATTCATTTCGTATGCAATTTTAGAAGACATTCCATGCACAGTGGATTGCCTTCTTGTCCATCCCATTTTTTACAAAATAATAGTAATTTACTAGAGCAATCATTTTGTGTATCTTTTATGCGAGAGATGATTCCTTCCGTTCAGTCTGACGATGTCACTAACTTTCTATCTAGACGTATAGCGGTTGTACATACAGGGCAATCACCAGAAATTTGCCTTCTATGTTCTAACTTGAGATGAGGTATTGCCATCGCTCTGTGAGGATGACCTTGAAGATGCGTTAGCTTCTACTTCATTGTCGAAATCCCGGTCTACTTGAAGATCAATAGGTTCAAAGTTTCTTGGAACGGTTTTAACCAATGCAGCCTCGATTTCTTATCAGTAATATTATTTTCCTTGGTTAATTGGGAGATGGGTATATATCACTGTAATAACTGCATCATATTCTGTCGAAAACTTACATTCCAAAACTTCTTGTAAATTAGAGAAAATTCCGAATTTATAATAATAAGAATAATTAAAAATCGTTTTTTGAAGTGTATATATTTGAAAACTGAAACAGATTAATTGTAATCCGCATTTAGATGCGGATTACAATTAAGCAGTAACTCAATTTCAATACCGAGTATGATATGTCTTGAGTACAGAAATTCATACCCCCACGTACCCAGCTTCCTATTTATAGGACGCAACATTTAAGAGGTAGTTTGAATAAAATAAGACATTTTTACCCATATACTTTTGTTGTTTTGAAGACATAATTGAAAAACAGCTTACAAGAAATAAATAAATTTATTTACCAAAATTTATTTCTTAAAAGTACAAAATATAACAAGATATCGGGATCGAAAATTATCTGATGGTAATTTGTGCAAGACATAAAGTTAAAATAGCATCTTCGCAATAAAAGTTGTCTGAGAACATAAAAAGGGAGGTCGAAGTTGACGCCTTTCTACAATATCACCCTTCCTTGCATTTTGGAAATATGACAGCGTGAAAAATGTGTTGTCCTATAAATAGAACGCTAGGTGCTAATGGGTTAATCGAAATTGGAACATTTAGGTTCTGTCCTATAATAGGCAGTGTAAGTGTGCAAATTTTCAGTTTTCTGGGTCACTGGAGGGTGAGTCTGTTTAAAATCTTTTTGAATAGTTATCAAGAACACAGATTCGCTTTTGAAAATTCAATAAGAATGCAAGCTTTTCAGTAAAATATGATAAAATATGAGTAAAATTTCGAATTTAAATTTTAGGAATTGAATCATTTGAACTTAAGCTGTGAGTTTGTATATAAATTTTAGTTTTTAAATATTAATAGCGCTTAATACAAGAATTATTTTGCTTGTGCTTAGCGGATTCTCACAGTTTTCACCACATTTATTCGTTACTCATAAGTCAGACTATAAGTTACTCATAAGTTACTTATAAGTCAGACTCTCATAATATTTTAAAACGAATTTTCTTTCCGCTTAGACAAAGATAATAGCAAATATAATTTATTTATGCATTGTGGATTTGAAAGATTCCAATTAAGCTTCTATCATTTTATCACACGCATCAAGCAAATTTTAGATATCTATAAATGCAGAATAAATTAAATCGGTTTATAGCACTATTCATCGGAGGATTTCCGTTAAGAAACTTTTTTTTATTTTTATTTTACCCAGTGCGCTATACAGAACAAGAACCGGCCTCAGGGTTTGGAATGTGTAAGCTGAAAAGCGCCAATCAAAACCAAGAACACCTGTTAACCAATCCAAGCCGTTACGGTTCCTGATTGGTTAAAGTTCTAATGGACCATTCTTGCGTTTTTAACAATACCTGTGAAATTAACCTCGTGTTTATAATTTCGTCTGTAAAAGAACTATAAACAAAGTTTTCACCAGGTAAGTGATAAATATATGATTACTATTTATGCAGAGCTGCATTTATGTTAGAGCTCTGTATAGCCAGGAATAAGATTTTTTATCGCCCCCAAAATAAAATCTTAGATTTGGGTTTGTTTTGTTACTTTACGAATTGTAATAGCCAATAAAATGTGCTTCCAATTTGACAACAGCATCCATAGACTGGTTCCAGCCTTTTTAAGTACTCATCAGTATGAAATACATAGCCGATGAAATAGTAGCAAAAATCGTACTATATTTTCCGTGAAAACTTACTTGCACAATTTTGTGAACTTTTGGAATAATTCTTATAAGCGGCTTTTGTGAGCAATAACAGCCGTTGCGGTCTAAATTTAATTTTTAAGGCATTTGATGCCGCTTCCGTGATAAGGCTGAATTTGTATGCCTTGATAGATGTCTTGAAACTGCGGCAAGTATTCTGATATATGCAATTACGGATAGATTTTAATATTGAAAAAGCTCCTTAAAGACGCATTATATGGGTATGACATAACATATTAATTTGACATGTTAACACGTAAATATATGATGGGTCACACACACACACACAAACAAGACTTTGTACATTTTAATTTATAGTTAGACAACACACACAGACGATTTTTCTTATTATATATTTTATCAATGAATTTATTTACAGATTTCGATTCCATTGGTAACCGCGTTATGTTTCAAATACCGATATCGTTTGTTGACTATTCTTCAAATCAAATTATTGAAAAATAATGCTATAATAAATTGATTTTTAGTGTGAAAGGTCTGAAGTAAAGGCGTGTGTGTATTAAGTTTAAAAGCGTCACATATAGACACTTTGTCTAGACAACTAGACACTTTGTCTGCGCGATGTGTGGATGGTAATGGATTCTTCTATGTAACCAGACATTCCCAAACAGTGTTCCACAAGATACGAAAAAATGCTAAAAGTATTTTTTATGAATGAATATTTCATATCAGAAATATTCTAAGGAGAACAAGATTCGGCAGTGTGTCGAAAATCTCAGTACCAAAACGCTTAAATAACATCTGTGCAGCAAATGCCATTGACCAAACCGCATATTTTGAAACATGTAATGGAAAGAAAGTATACATGAATAATCGGAAATTCTTAGACATCAAATAATGACATTGGATGTGCATCACCTGGCGTTGGGGTTTGGCGTATCGTCGGTGGTGTGTGGCAAATCAGAAATCAATTAAAAAAATACATATTCCACTGAAATTGAAAATCCAGACAGTTTGTTTTTCAATCTCAGTTCTCAAATGTAGTAATACCGAATACTCTTTCTTCGCAAGTTCGCATTGCAGGGTCGAACATCCAGGCCACTGGACTGACCTTGGGGTTTACAGCCGAGATTTGAGTGGCCGTAAATGCATGTATTGAAACTTGTTCACTGTGATTATAAGCCTAAAGATTTGCATTTTAGTATGAATAAATGACTGCTCAGCTGATTTTTATGGTGAATTACAATGGATAAATATTTTTCCCAATACCGTTTATTCTTCAAACCAATACCAGTAAAATCAATTTAATAATGCAATTATTCATTTTACACTGAATAATATTACAACATTTTACTTTCTCTGCAATGCATGGTAATGTATAGGGAAAGTATTGGAATCATACCCAAAATCGCAACTTGAGTTTTCGACAGATCTATAAGTTTCGAGAGCTCTAGAATACGAAAAAAATATTTTTAGCGTGACGTCTGTGTGTGCAATGTATGTATCCACTCTAACTAAAAAACTAATGGACCGAATTTCATAAAATTTGACAGGTAAGTCACTTGGGTGACATCCTCGTGCTGATTTGTGTTGGTAGGATTCGTAAAAACAGAACCCGCCTTTTATTGCGAAATGGCCCGTAAAAATTTTATGTATCCATTGTAGCTAAAATACTAATTGACCAAATTTCATAAAATTTGGTAGATAAGTTACTTGTTGGATACTCTGGTGCTGATTAGAATTTGGCACGATTCGGATAAGAACAACCTGCCTTTTCTTACGAAATAGCCCGCAAGAATTTTATGTATCCATTCCAGCTAATATACTAATTGACCAAATTTCACAAAATTTGGTAGATAACTTACTTGTAGGATATTCTGGTGCTGATTGGATTTTGGTACGATTCGGAAGAGAACAACGTGTCTTTCTTTAAGAAATGGCCCGCAAAAATCGCCAAAATTTAAAAAAAAAGACGACGTATGATCAAATGTATCAATTAAATTCTTGTTTTATACGCAATTTTTAACAAGGAAAAGAATATAACAGACTCCTTTATACTTTAGGACTAACCGTTCTCAAGATAGTAGAGATTTCTTGCATTTTTGTTACGCCGCTTTCGGAAAAATTTCCAATTACCAAATAAAAACAAAAATGGAATTAAAAATGCAAATTTAGTGTTATTTTGTGCAATTAAACACAATCTAATGAATTATTAAATATATAAAGAAAATATGAATTTGAGTCTGCAGGGAAGGTCATTTGCTGCCCACATCAGATTTTTTACTTTCCCTGCAATACATGATAATGTATAGGGAAAGTATTGGAATCATGCCGAAAACCGCAACTCGAGTTTTCGATGGATCTACGTGTTTCGAGACCTCCAGAATACGAAAACACTATTTTTAGCGTGGCGTCTGTGTGTGTGTGTGTGTGTCTATGTGTCTGTGCAATGTATGTACCCACTCTAACTCTAAAACTAATGGACCGAATTTCATAAAATTTGGTAGGCTTGGATGAGACCCTGGTGCTGATTAGTTCTTGGTACGATTCGTAAAAACAGAACCCGCCTTTTTTTGCGAAATGGCCCATAAAAATTTCATTTATCCTCTCTAGCTAAAATACTAATTGACCAAATTTCAAAAAATTTGGTAGATTAGTTACTTGTGAGATACTCTGGTGCTGATTAGATTTGGGTATGATTCGGAAAAGAACAACCTGCCTTTTTTTACGAAATGGCCCGCCAAAATCTATAAACAAAGACTAAGTAGTGTATGCTCAAATGTATGAATTAAATTCTTGTTTTATATGCAATTTTTGAGGAGGAAAAGAATATAACAAACTCCATTATACTTTAGGACTAACCGTTCTCAAGATATTTGAGATTTCTTGAATTTTTGTTACGCCGATTTCGGAAAAATGTCCAATTACCAAATAAAAACAAAAATTGAATTAAAAATGCAAATTTAGTATTATTTGGTGCAATTAAACACAATCTAATGAATTATTAAATATATAAAAAAAATATGAATTTGAGTCTGCAGGGAAAGTCATTTGCCTCCCACATCAGATTTTTTACTTTCTCTGCAATACATGATAATGTATAGGGAAAGTATTGGAATCATTCCGAAAATCACATCTCGAGTTTTTGACGGATCTATGTGTTTCGAGACCTGTAGAATACGAAAAAACCATTTTTAACGTGACGACTGTCAGTCTGTCTGTCTGTGTTCTCCCTCTGTGTGTGTGTGCGTGTGTGTCTGTATGTCTGTCTGTGCAGATTTTGTATCCACTCTAGCTGAAAAACTAATAGACTGAATTTCACAAAATTTGATAGATAAGTCGCTTGTGGGTCACCCTGGTGCTGATTAGATTTTGGTGCAATTCAAAAAAAATAACCTGCCTTTTTTTCTAAAATGGTTTGCAAAAATCGTCAAAATCTAAAAAAATCTGATGTGGGCAGCACATGACTTTCCCTGCAGACTTATATCCACTCTTTCTCTTCATCTTAATTAAATTTAATTCACTTTTAATTCAATTTTCGTTCTCATTCGGTAACCGGACTTATTATCAAAGGTGGCGTAGAGAAGAAAAAACAAACTACAATATCTCGAGAATGGCTAGTCCTAGTGTAATGGGGTTGATCTTATTCTTTCCTTCCTTAAAAATTACGTATAAAACAAGCATTTAATCGTTATATTGAAGCATACCTAGTTTTTAATTTAGATTTTGACGATTTTTGCTGGTCATTTCGCAAAAAAAGGCAAGTTAATTTTTTCCGGAGCGTACCAAAATATAATCAGCACCAGGGTGACACACAAATGACTTATCTATCGAATTTTGTGAAATTCGGCCCTTTAGTTTTTCAGCTAGAGTGGATACAGGCTTTTGCGGGCCATTTCTCAAAAAAGGGCGGGTTCTTTTATCCCGAATCGTATCCAAAACTAATCAGCATCAGATTCGCCCACAAGTGACTTACCTACCAAATTTTATGAAATTCGGTCCATTAGTGCTTTAGTTAGAGTGGATATAAAATCTGCACAGACAGACACACACTGATGTTACGCTGAAAATAGTTTTTTCGTATTCTAAAGGTCTCGAAACGTGTAGATCCGTCGAAAACTTGAGTTGCGATTTTCGGCATGACTCCAATACTTTCCCTATACATTACCACGTATTGCAGGGAAAGTGAAAAAAAAAACGGGTAAAATGTAAATTTCCACCACAATGGACTTTTTCACATTTTAGGATTTCGCCATCAAGTCAAATTTCAAAAATGTTCCGCGACACAAAAAGTTTGAAAATCACTGTTTCAGCGAGTCACCCCAATCTGTTGAATATTACACGATTGGCAAAACGTGTACTTTAATGAAAGTATTTTTTCCTTTTTTCGTAATCATTTGGAATAATTGCAATTGTATATTTTTACTTTCCCTGCAATACATAGTAATGTATAGGGAAAGTATTGGAATCATGCCGAAAATCACAACTCGAGTTTTCGACGGATCTACACGTTTCGAGACCTGTAGAAATATTTTTAGCGTGACGTCTGTGTGTGTGTGTGTCTGTGTGTCTGTCTGTGCAGATTTTGTATCCACTCTAACTAAAAAAGTAATTGACCGAATTTCATAAAATTTGGGAGGTAAGTCACTTGTAGGCGACTCTGGTGCTGATTAGTTTTGGGTACGATTCGGGATAAAAGAACCCGCCTTTTTTTTTGCGAAATGGCCCGCAAAAGCTTGTATCCACTGTAACTGAAAAACTAATGAACCGAATTTCACAAAATTTGGTTGATGAGTCACTTGCGGATTACCCTGGTGCTGATTAGATTTTGGTACGATTCGAAAGAAATAACCTGCCTTTTTTTGCAAAATGGCCCGCAAAAATCATCAAAATCTAAACTAATGAACTAGATATACTAAAAATATATCCATTAAATACTCGTTTAATAAGTAATTTTTAACGACGAAAAGAAAAAGATCAATCCCATTACACTAGGACTAGCCGTTCTCGAGATATTTTAGTTTTTCGTATTTTCTCTACGCCACCTTTAATAATAAGTCCGGTTACCGAATGAGACCGAAAATTGAATTAAAAGTGAAATAAATTTAAAAATAAATAAAGAGAACGTGAATATAAACGTCTGCAGGGAAAGTCATGTGCTGCCCACATCAGATTTTTACTTTCCCTGCAATACATGGTAATTTATAGGAAAGTATTGGAATCATGTCGAAAATTGCAACTCGAGTTTTCGACGAATCTGCGCGTTTCGAGACCTCTGGAATACGAAAAAACTATTTTTAGCGTGACGTCTGTCTGTGTGTGTGTCTGTTTGTCTGTCTGTCTGTCTGTGCAATGAATGTATCCACTCTAACTAAAAAACTAATGGACCGAATTTCATAAAATTCGGTAGATAAGTCACTTGTATGTGACCCTGGTGCTGATTAGTTTTGGGTACTATTCGGAATAAACCAACCCGCCTTTTTTTGCGAAATGGCCCTCAAAAATTGCCTGTGTCCCATGTTACTGAAAAACTAATTGATAAAATTTTACAAAATTTGGTACATGAGTCACTTGCAGGTCACCCTGGTACTGATTAGATTTTGGTACGATTCGGAAAAGACCAACCTGCCTTTTTTTACGAAATGGCTCGCAAAAATTATATATTTCTACTCTAAAGCATCTAATCGACTAAATTTCATAAAATTTGGTAGATAAGTCACTTGTGGTCAACCCTGGTGCTGATAAGATTTTGGTACGTTTCGGAAAAGAACAACCTGCATTTTTTTCAGAAATGGCCCGCAAAAATGTCATGTATCCACACTAGCTAAAATACTAATTGACCCAATTTCACAAAAATTGGTAGATAAGTTACTTGTGGGATACTCTGGTGCTGATTAGATTTTGGTACAATTCGGAGAACAGCAACCCGCCTTTTTTTACGAAATGGCCCGCAAAAATCGCCAGAATCGAAAAAAATATATATATGCTCAAATATATCAAATGAATGTTTGTTTTATACGCAATTTTTGAAGAGGATAAAGAATATAATACACTCCATTGTACTTTAGGACTAACCGCTCTCAAGATATTTGAGATTTCTTGCATTTTTGTTACGTCGATTGCGGGAAAATGTCCAATTACCAAATAAAAACAAAAATTGAATTAAAAATGCAAATTTAGTGTTATTTGGTGCAATAAAACTCAATCCAATGAATTATTAAAAAATAAAGAAAATATGAAATTAATTCTGCAGGGAAAGTCATGTGCTGCCCACATCAGATTTTTTTAATAAGTCGCACGGACGAAAAGTAATGCGTACCTATCTTCATACAATATGTACAGTTCAGGGCCTCCAACATTTTACTGGGGCTTCCCCTGTAATAGGGAACACTTTCAATATTGTGATGTAAAGTATAAAATTGAAGACCATAAGGACTTGACCTATAAAGCAATAAATTACAGAACGTATCACAATTAAAATGCATTTTAGATCCATAGGAACGTGGTCCGTAAAATATTAATTATTAACAATTTCATCCTTTCGCTCTCCACAGTCAACACCCCGGCGTGCATTAAACTAGTCATACAATATTACCAATTAAATAAGAAAGTGGAATGCCAAAATACATAGATAGATGTGTGCGCTCATAAACAAACAAATACTATCCCTGACTGTGGCTCAACGAGAAAAAACTTGGTGACAGTACTTGCAATTTGTCCATTCAGTATAAAAACCTATTTATTAGTCAAAAGAGAACTGCAATAGTTACTTCCCTCTGCGTCAACATGAGAAAATGTTTTTTTCTGCTTTCACTGTGATAAAGATCAAACATTTATCTATACTAAAAGTTGAAGATGTTCTCAGAGTTCCGATATCAAATATATAAATCCAAAAATCTATACTTTCAAACTTTCTAGCTCAGATTTAAAATTTGAACGTAATTTTTGACGACGAAAACAATAAGATCAATCCTATTACTTTAAGATGGATTAATTTCGAGATATTTATAATGTGCGCGTGCCAAGTATGTATCCACTCTAGTTAAAAAAAATTGCATTTTGTTAGTAAATTGTATTTTATTAGGTGGTTGTATATTAATGAATCATATTTTAGGAGCGCATACGCTACAGGCATGCGAATGACAGGAGTTCTTTTACATAACTGTGTGCACCCCTTAATCAAACTACATTAACCTTTTGTTTACGGGTGGGACAGCGTCCATTCCAAACGAAGAACCTCTTAAAATGGCAGGTATTTGACATACCCTATCCCAAACAGTTCGATCTCCCTTTGATAGGGTATGTCAAATACCTGTCTTTTTGAGAGGATCTTCTTTTGGGATGGACGCTGTCCCACCCGTAAGCAAAAGGTTAATATATTGAGTATTACCGCTTACGGATTGCTTCAAGCTATTGTTGTAAAATGCAATCGTAAATCGTTCATTTTATTTTTATTTTTATGAATTTTAAAGAAACGTAAATTGCAATAATTCATTTATTTTTTTTCACACTTCAGGGTGAACAGCTCATAAAATGATAAAGTCCTTTCTGAGCTACTGGGACTCCCGCAGGGAACCACAGCCCTTCGTTCTTACTGACGATCGTTTGTGGTGCAGCCACAGCACAAAATCGACTTTCTACTCCGTCAGTCGATTTCCAGTCGCGATTGGGTCAGTCAATTCCATATTCGAAGAGGATGATGAGAAGGGTTACAACGTCTCAACTTCACCATGGACTGTACAAAAGCTACCAGGAGATGGCGGAGATGGATTTATAGATAATGACCGATTTAGAACGTATCCAGCTAATAGAAAAGTGCTGAACCCGAGAAGCTACAGAGACATTAGAGCGCCAATTAATCTTTTCTTAAAAAGGCCCTTAAATGAGGTACTTTCGAATGCAACAGACTATTTGACGAATAGTGATTTTAGGTTTTATACTTCAGACTACTTGTTGCAAATGAATGAATCTAGGACTCCTTTAAGAAGGTCAGTTAATGATGACTTAGTGAGGGAGGAAAACACCAAATCCTCCGACGATACGGTTGTCGAGTGGTCATCGATACGGGACGATGCGGGAGTCAAGTGGTCATCGAGTGGTCAGTTCAAAAGCGTCACCACTTTGAAGAGCGATGGATCTGAGGAAACTCTTCCTATTAGTTTGGACTTCAACGATCGCACTCATTCTGAAACAGTAATCGTGTCAGCCGATGTCCACAGAGTGCCCATTCCTGATGACGTGATGGTGCGTAGTCCTGCCTCAGAATTTCTCAATATATTTTTCTCAAAAGTGTATATTCATATATGATATCATGGCAGGATTCACTGCCACATCGGCATTTATCCTGGTATTTTAAAAAGTAATAATTTCTAAGTTAGGGTTGTCATGAAGTTAATATTTAAATTAGGCAATATGTTAGTTATTTAATTTAGGCAATATAACCAAAACTGTGTCTCAAAACAACTGACAATTGATAATACTTTATCCATTAAAAATAATCCCTAGGTGCCTCACCAGTTGGGTTACTTTGAGACACTGAAATGATTCTAAAATATTTCTTAACTATGCATAAGACATATACAGTGGATTATACTTTTGTCTTATATGCAAAGGTTTGATGTATATGATGTAAGTGTTTAGTTAAGATAGAACTATAAAAATAAATATTTATAAATATCAAAAACTGAAAAGTGTCCCAAGGTTCCCCACTCTCCCCTATATTACATAAGCAATCATGTTTCCTGTTTCCCACATGCAATTTTCAAATTAGGTTAAAATCATTAGTCAAAATGCCACCATAATGTTAGATCTCTATTAAATTTTTTCCAAAAATGTAGGTCAAAAGACAATGTGTTCTCATGTTCGCTGGTAAAGACAAATTGCAGTTATCTGGGATGATGTATAGAAATGCATATGTATAAACGAACTAAACAAATTAACATTTAAAATTTTAATACCAACTTGTAAGGAGCAAAATAAATTACTTGGATGTAGCCGATAAGTTAAAAACTGATAATTTATTTTAGCAAAAGAAGTAGCATTTGAAAAATTAATTAAAAATATATATTCTGCATTCCAATAAGTACTTTACAAAAATAACATAAAATGCTAGAAAGATTTGTAAGCACCTCAAAATTGGATCAAAAAAATAAGAACCCTTAAAAGTACGTAATTACATTTATAAACAAGAAAGATCAATCGTGCATAAAGCATTGATAATGAAACACTTTCCAACTCCAATGCAATTTTATTTAAACATCTATAAAATGCGATACATTTCTCGGTAATATTTTTAAAATTATCACAATACTACATCAATTTATTATATTTGAAAACTTTAAACTTCACCTAAAAAAATGAACTTGAATTGAACTTGAACGTATCATTCATATTAGCTATATTGCAAACTCTGCTGCTAAATAATTTTGCAATAAAGAAATGACCAATTTTTATATAACTCATCCTACATTTTTCGGTGTTTACATTCTTCATAAGAAAAAATTAGGCTTCGTTGCAGAAATAATCAAAGTTTGATGATCATTTAAATTCAAATATATTGTAATTGCGTTGTTTTAGAATGTAGACGCACAGAATATAAGCAAAAATAAAGCGGTTTTAGGACGGATACAACACTAAATAGAAATTAAAAATGAATTTAAAAATCACGATGTTGACACAAGATGGATGCCATATTTTATTTTGAAGTGGGTCACGAGGTCTCTTCAACCGGCCGTCCAAATTGCTATCCGTGGTCAAGGGCAAGTCGAACTGACTGGGCTTTCGACGTGATCTCTTCATATAATGGATGTAATTATTATATATATATATATATATATATATATATATATATATATATATATATATATATATATATATATATATATATATATATACAGGGTGTTCAGTGCTATCAGTGCCCAATGGCTATTTCTTCAACCGTTAGTCACAGAGATATACTTCCAATTGCAAAAATGTTTTAAATTTTAAAATCTATTATCCTAAAAACAATTTAAATTAATAAATGTATTTCTAAAAGAAATACGAAATATAAATTTGTATACGGCCCCCTGGTCCTACCAGTTATATTTAGGAAAATCATCCTCATACGATTTCATGCAAAATAAAAAGGAAAATCATCCTTTTACGACCAAAATTAATCGACTTATAGCTGTTCAAAATTGGAGCACTTTTTTGCTGAGAAATGGTCAATACGATCCCTGATTGGTTGGTTGCCTGAAACGGGACATTTTTATGCGTGGAAAAGCAACTTAAGTCATAAAGTTTAATGCTTCATAACTTGGTGAATTTTGGTCGTAACAGGATGATTTTTTTTTATTTTGCATGAAATTGTATGAGGATGATTTTCCTAAATATACTGGTAGGACCAGGGGGCCGTATACAAATTTATATTTCGTATTTCTTTTAGAAATACATTTATTAATTTAAATTGTTTTTAGGATAATAGATTTTAAATAGATTATATGTATATATATATATATATATATTCCTCAAGTAAAATCTAAATGAAATATAATATAAAATCCAAGGAATAGTAAGGCGCATTTGCTGCACTATCTAAGCCTCAAAGTACAATATGAAAAAATGAAATTGAAAATGGAATAATACAATTAGAAGTTGTGTGTTTACGGGGTTGTAGAGAGGTCAAGGGGGATTGCGACCCCTTTTCCTGGTTTAAGCATGCTTTTAATCCCAGGAAACACTCCCAGAAACCACTACACGCCCGAAACAACAAACAACAGTATGCCAGGGGAAAAAAACGGAATCCCGAAATGAAGACCTTAAAGTCACAAGAACATATAAAAGCATATAAAATGAAACAAGTATGATTAAAATATATATTCTAACCATGTATAAAGTTTAAAAAGGATGTTCGTAGATGCGCTACGGCGTTAGAAGTCCATAGAAGAAACCCATTATAAATTCCAGATGTAGAGATACTTCAAGTCACAAGAAGATCTTAAAGTCACAAGAACATATAAAAGCATATAAAATGAAACAAGTATGAATAAAAATATATGCTAACCATGTATAAAGTTTAATAAGGATGTTCGCAGATGCGCTACGTCGTCAAGACTTATTTAACAACAAGACTTATTTAACAACAATTTTTTTTTCAGACTTATTTAACAACATTAATTTGCAAGATCTGTTTAAGATTTTGATGGAAACATATTTGACATCTGATTTACATTTACAATATGACAAAAATAGATTTAAAAACCTTATTAAATTGGTCATATTCGAAAATGTTTTATACAATGGATCTGGATTCTATAAGCAAATCAACGGTATACCCATGGGTGGGGGATGTCCATCTCTACTTGCTGATTTTTATTTATTAAAGTATGAACAAGGAACTCAAATTATTAACGAGATGCCATATTTCCGCTTTGTTGACGATGTTTTGATTGGGATATCTGATAGAACTTTTAAATTTGACTTTAGTTTTTATCCATCTAACTTGAAGCTCATAGAATCTGAAAATAACAACATAGAAGAAATAAATTTCTTGGATATCACTATATATTATGATCATCAAGAAAAACTTTGTTATAAGATATTTGATAAAAGACGTGATTTTAATTGCACAATCAATTACTTTACGCATTGGAATACTATATATATATATAATATGAGTATAACTATACAACGTAATGTGATCATTAATCATTTTGCAAGATACAGACGTTTAAATTCAACTGATAAACAGATTGATATTTGCATACGACGTCTAATTATGGAAGCCTTAAAACATTCATACCCACCTCGTTTCATAAGACATTATTATATGGCATATTGTAAAAAGTACCGTAAGGAAATATATGCTAATTTTGATGATTTGCTACAACTCAACTCTATCTGTTTGGAATCAGATACTCTGTAACCACGAGCTTATCTATCTCAACATCTGAATTTCTCATGTTTTTCTTCTATGGACTTCTAACGACGTAGCGCATCTAAGACCCCCCCTTTATACACGGTTAGAATATATTTTTATTCTTACTTGTTTCATTTTAAATGTTTTTATATGTTATTATGACTATAAGATCTTCTTGTGACTTGAAGTATCTCTACATCTGGAATTTATCATGGCTTTCTTCTATGGACTTCTAACGACGTAGCGCATCTGCGAACATCCTTATTAAAACTTTATACATGGTTAGAATATTTTTATTCATATTTGTTTCATTTTATATGCTTTTATAAAATGACTATATATATATATATTCTAGTGACTTTAAGATCTTCATGTGACTTAAAGTATCTTTACATCTGGTATTTATCATGGGTTTCGTGTATGGATTTCTAACGACGTAGCGCATCTACGAACATCCTTTTTAAACATTATACATGGTTAGAATATATATTTTAATCATACTTGTTTCATTTTATATGCTTTTATATGTTCTTGTGACTTTAAGGTCTTCATTTCGGGATTCCGTTTTTTTCCCCTGGCATACTGTTGTTTGTTGTTTCGGGCGTGTAGTGGTTTCTGGGAGAGTTTCCTGGGATTAAAAGCATGCTTAAACCAGGAAAAGGGGTCGCAATCCCCCTTGACCTCTCTACAACCCCGTAAACACACAACTTCTAATTGTATTATTCCATTTTCAATTTCATTTTTTCATATTATATACATATATATATATATTTATATATATATACATATATATATATACATATATATTTATATATATATATATATTTATATATATATATATATATATTTATATATATATATATATATATATTTATATTTATATATATATATATGTCCCAAGGCAAATTTGGGACATTGCAAATTATGGAGGAGTGTAACCTACAAAGATGGTCCCTGTACTTCTCCTTTAACTCATATACACTTCCCTAAGAGAACACCTGCAAAAGGATGAGCAAGCCATGTTTCTGGGAAGTATGGACAACGTTGGTTCTGTTACTGAGGGGCGCACAGCGGGGCGCTCTTGGGGAGAGCTGACCCTTGTCCGGTTCGGCTGCACG